>JAHKKF010531372.1:18115-50907 GCA_019740295.1 Labeo calbasu | reverse complement strand
TCAATTCTACATGTTTACTACAATTTAACGTACAAAAAGAGTGTTTTTTTTTTTTTTTTTTTTTTTTACAGTGATACCACAGAAGAACCTTTTTTTTTTTTTCAAAAATAATTACCCTAAGATTGAACCACTGATGTCACATGGACTATTTTAACAATGTCCTTACTAACTTTTTGGGCCTTGAACGTGTCAGTTGTGTTGCTGTCTATGCAGGGTCAGAAAGGTCTCAGATCTTGTAAAAAATATCTTAATTTGTGTTCAGAAGATGAATGAAGGTCTTACAGGTTTGGAACGAGATGAGGGTGAGTAATTAGCAACAGAATTATAATTTTTGGATGAACTATCTCTTTAAGAACGTATTTTAATGTGTTTTCTGCATAGCGGCACAATTTGTGCATTCATTTTATTGAGACATAATTCCAACCCATCCCTAAATGGCATGTTTTAAAGTGAAACGCTGAACGGTTGCTTTTTGTGTCTAAGCGGACAGGACAGAATAAGTTGAAGCCAAGACTTTGCTGTCTGGCTGCTCGAGACTTAAATCACTCAGAGTTAACATCTTTAGTTGAATCGTCATTATGTTCTGAGACGACCAAATGTTTCCCAGAATTGAAAAGGGAAATCGCTGGTGAGGATAATGATCATGCTTAGGTCATTAGCTACACTGTTAAATGACTCCAGAAGAATGCTTCGTCTGATCGGCTGATTGATCTGGCTTATGCGCGTTCTTCTGTCGTTCCTTCATAATGCACTGGCTAAAACAATAGTTATTGACCCGTCTCTGGTGTACCTATGAGAAACTGCGCTATAACTTCACTTTATTGTCACTTTTAAGAAGAGGCCACAAGGCTGTTAAGGATTTTTTAGTGGCCGCATGGAAACATTAAACCTTTTTTTCCTTCTGCTGGGAGCGTTTATAGTAGACAAACATACTGTGAAGTAACACTGAGTGTTTTTTATCGAACTAAAAGCATCTCCAGAGACTCCAGTGATAGTCTTGAACCTACATTCTTTACTCTTTTTTACAAAAGTAAATTTGTGTTCTCCATATTAATTCTACACCGAGGCAGGCCTTTCCCAAATCATCTCAGAGTAAAAACAACCTAAATGCTCTGTTTTGCCTTCCACCCAGGCAAGCAAATGTTACTGATCCGACTCCTACATTCATGTACAGTTAATTGAAATGCTCACTGTGAGAATGCCGGGCTTGCAAATAGTTTGATCAATACACAGTGAGATGTGTAAATTGATCTTTGAAGTAGTCATCTCACTTAGTGAAGTGTTCAATCAGTCTAATTCAGAGCCGCTTGTGCCTCGTGTGGTCTTCAGCCAATTCATTTGCTGTGAATTTTCAATGAAAGAATTCCCACTGCCATTTACTGATCGCTAGCAGGGAGTTTGTCTGCTGAAAATGGAGCTCCATCCTGTTTACGACAAAATGGATGTTTCAAATCACGGTTCTCCCCACTTGGTGAAAATAAATAAATAAATACATACAGAAAAAAAAAATACGAATCAAGCGTACGGTTTTATTTACCATGTGTTTGGAAACCAGAAGGGAAAAAAGACTAATAATAACAACGGTAAATTAAACGTAAACACTCTCTCAAAATAAAAATGAGAGCTGTGCTCAAGAGCCACTACTGTTCTCCACAGAGAACAGTCCTCCATACAAATGATATGTAAATAAAACCTTGTGACAGCCACAAACTGTAACTATATGCTGTAACAGCATAGTTATGCAGTTTTTGATTGATCTCGCCCTCATAGCTGCTCTGAATGATTAGTGTAGTATTCCAATTAAGGGTTGCAGTGCCATTAAGACACCAAACACATCATGATCTGGCTTTGATGTAAAGATCAAAAGTTATTTACATTTTTTAAAGGACTAAAAAAACATTAATTCACGCATATTATGTTTGTAAATAAAACCATTTAATAGCAGACAAACAGGCAGAGAAGAAAAAAGAAGAAAGAAAATGAGGTGCACATCAACTGAAGAAACAATGACGCAACAGGCGAATGGAAGCGATCAAAAAGTTTCTAGTGTGGATGTGTAATAAAACTTTTTTGATGGATGCAAGCAGGTAGGCGTCACATTTGTTATTGTCACCTATAGACTATGGCTGCCAACATACTTTTGTGTTTTAGATCTGTAATAAGCCGGGGCTTAAAGAAATGTAAAATGTATAATGCATATAATGTACACTCATCAAGGCTGCATTTACTTGATGAAAAATACAGAAAAAAACTGTAATTTTGTGAAATATTATTACAGTTTAAAATAGTAGTTTTTGATTTAAATGTATTTTAAAATATATTTTATTCCTGTGATGCAAAGCATAATTTCTCCATTTTTCTGCGTCACATGATCCTTCAGAAATCATTCTAATATGCTGATTTATTACTTTAATTATCAATGGTGGAAAGTGTTGTGCAGCTTAATATATGTTGATACCTGTGATTCTTTTTTTCAGGATTCTTTGATGAATAAAAAGTTATTAAAAGTTATTAAAGTATTCAAAATACATTTTTTACTAAGAATATAAGTCTTTGCTATCATTTAACACATCCTTGGTGAATAAAAGTATTAATTTCTTTCAAAAAAAGAGAGGATAAAAATGTACTGACCACAAACTTTTACATGGTAGTATATATTGCTACAAAAGATTGCTATTTTAAATAAATGCTGTTCTTTTTAACTTTTTATTTATGAAATAATCCTGAAAAAAAGATCACAGGTTAAAATATTACGCAGCACAACTGTTTTCAACATTGATAATAAATCAATGACACTGAAGACGGGAGTAATGATGCCGAAAGTTCAGCTTTGCATCACAGGAATAAATTATATTTTAATATATATTCACACAGAAAATAGTTCTTTTACAATGAAATAATATTTCAAAATATTATATAATATATAAGAATCTTATATTATATATAAGAAACTTTTTAAATAAAACACTGAAAATCTTACTGATCCAAAACATTTGAACGGCAGTGTATATACAGTATACAGTTGTAAGTTTGAGGTTTTAAGTTTTTTAATGTTTCAGAAAAAGTATCTTATGCTCACCATTCCAAATCAGTGTCTATTTTAATATATTTTAAAAAATAATAATTTATTCCTGTGATGGCAAAGCTGAATTTTCAGCATCATTACTCCAGTCTTCAGTGTCATGTGATCATTTGAAATCATTCTAATATTCTGATTTGCTGCTCATTTCTTATTATTTATTAATTCTTATTATTTATTAATTATATATATATATACTATAATATAAATAATATAATTCTTTGATGAATAGAAAGTTCAAAATAAGAGTTTAAAAAAAGAGAACAAAGAAATCCTTCGTAGCACTGTAAAATTATTTACTGCCACTTTTAATCAATTTAATGTATCCTTATTGAATTAATTTAAAATAATAATAATAATAATAATAATAATAAATCATAATGACCCCAAACTTTTAAACAATAGTGTATAAATATTTAGCTATTTTTAAAAAATTCAAAGAGAGAATAACACTGAAGGCCAAACTGATTTGTAGGCTGAATTTAAACTTAAACATTTAACACTTAAAGAGTAGAAACAATCCCTTCTGTAGTTTCGAGACCTCTGCTGTAAAGTTTAATATAAGTGTGCGGACGAGGCACTCAGGACTAAATATAACCTTAATGACCTTAATGTTACATTATACACTTTACGCATCCAGCCCAGGCTAAATTCATTGCTCTCTGAACTTCTAGTACCCAATTAAGGTTTGACTCAGTGGGCATAACAACTGTATTCAGCCAAAGCTGAAATGTTTAACAGGGCCCAAGAGGGGAAGGAGTGAGGCAATGTCACAAAGGGAAGAGGACAGATCAGTACTGACGCCAGATATCAGACACATCCCAACCACTCCAGAGCACTGCCAGTCCCTTAGTGCAGTCACAGGGGGGGCATAATATGTGCAGCACTCGCTCTGTGTCATTTCCTGACGGGACGTCAAACAGCAGGCACTTATCGCGAGCGGTATTCCGCAGCACAGTGGCATGGTCTTCACATTGAGTGCCTGACGTAAGTCTAAGTTAATCAAGCCACGCCGGACTACCTGGAGAGAACAAACGTGTATGAAAGGGAGGGAAAATGTGTGTTCCATATTCATGATTAACAAGGCCATTTTTCCGCTCCTCAACCAACTGGCTGAAAAAGATGGGAAGGGGACGGAAGGGAGTTACGAAAGAGACTGAAAGTTTTGTTTCTGAATGACTGAGAAGCTTGGTACACGTTCAAAAGAGGGAGGGAGGATGAATGCATTACGTTTGTGTTGATTCTCACTAAGGTCACTGCCTTTATGTCCCCACACATTTCTGCATGTTATAAGTGACCCTGGACCACAAAACCAGTCATTAGGGTCAATTTTTTGAAATTGAAAAATTCTGAAAGCAGAATAAGTAAGCCTTCCTTTGATGTAAGGTTCGTTATGGATAAAAAAAAAAAAATACTGAGAAAATCCCCTTTAAGTTTTAGGCAATGTATATTACTAATTTAAAAATTATGTTTTGATATATTTACGGTAGGAAATTTACTAAATATCTTCATGGAACATGATCTTTACTTAATATCCTAATGATTTTGTCATTAAAGAAAAGCAATAATTTTGACCCATCCAATGTACTTTTGGCTATCGCTACAAATATACCTGTGCTACTGAAGACTAGTTTTGTGGTGCAGGGTCACATATACTTGCTTCTACTATAAAAACATATGAAACAATACTAAGTAGTATTATATACAAGTTAAATTATGTTATAATTTATTTACATTCAAATTGTATTAATACCTATTAATATATACAGGGCTGCACATACGTTCTTCGGTCTGGTTCTCATGAGAGCACCTGGAGATTTGGTTTGGTACCAAAACCACACATAGTGTGACTCATTAACTATAAAACAAGATAATTACTAATAGTTTAGTTTATTTATTTTAAAAACAAAATAATAATAAAAAGTGTGATAACACTATTATTTAAAATAAAATGTTTACATTTATTTTAACATAAAATGTTATTTATTTATTTATTTTAAAGAATTCTCTTTTGCTCATCAAGGCCGTATTTGTTTGATGAAAAAATACAGAAAAAAAACAGTAATTATGTGAAATATTATTAGTTTAAAATAGTGTTAATAAAAAAATAGTTTTCTAATTTAACATATTTTAAAATATAATTTATTCCTGTGATGCAAAGCTGAATTTTCCGCAACATTACTCCAGTCTTCAGTGTTACATGATCCTTCAGAAATTATTCTAATATGCTGATTTATTACTTTTATTATATTTTTGGTACCTGTGATTCTTTTTTTAGGATTCTTTGATGAATAAAAAGTTAGAAAGAATAGCATTTATTCAAAATAGAAATCTTTTCTAACAATATAAGCCTATTTGCTATTTTATATTAATTTAACACATCCTTGGTGAATAAAAGTACTCATTTCTTTCAAAAAAAGAAAAAATAAAAATTTACTAACCACAAACCTTTAAATGGTAGTTTATATTGTTACAAAAGATTCCTATTTGAAAATGAAAGCTATTCCTATGAACTTAATATTTATTAAAGAAAAAAAAGTATCACAGGTTCCAACAAAATATTAAGCAGCACAACTGATTTCAACATTGATAATAAATCAGCATATTAGAACGATTTTTGAAGGATCATGTGACACTATCAAAGAAAAATTCAATTATTTTATAGTATTTTTAACATTTTTAAACCTAAAACCAGCAAGCTTTTATTTTGGCAGACTGCCGGAAAGTATATGCACTGCTGATTTAGTGTTGCCAAGTCAGTGAATGAATGAAAAGTGTCTTTTTTATGTTTTGCAATTAGTTACACAATATTTCCAATAATTAGTATAGTCCAGAAAGAGTTAGCATTTGTATGCAAAGAGAACGTGCATGCTTTTGTTTATACATAATGAATAAAATACACTTAAATTCAATAACAAATGAATCTAAAAAGTATTTTTTATCTTTATTATTATTATTTAAAACTGCTAGAACCATGCTGTACACACAAAAACGACATATACAAAGAAGATCATGTTAACTAGTCCACATTCTACAAAAAACAAATGACTGGATGATAATGTAAAGTGTATGGAAGCAGAAAAATAATATAGATATATATTAAAAGCTGTCAAACTGTACAAACCAAGTGTTCTTCATGTGTGCGGTGTTTGCAGGATTTCAGTAAAGGACATAGGGACAAACTGTAAAGGTCTTTTCCTTTGAAAATGAGAGAGAGGGAGTGAAGAGAGAGGAGAGAACTTTATGGATTTTCCTCCTGAAAATAATCTCAGCCTTCCACTTCAAGGGCACAGTAGGGGCTTTGCTTTGAATCAAGGCAAATGCAAACCCACCCACAGGTAGAGAGAGGTGAGCAGAGGTAAACTAGAAGGGGAAGTGGGTGGAGTGATAGAGAGGGGGAGAGAGAGAATGAGCATGCTAATAGAGTGAAAGGGGAAAAATGAGGATAAGAAATATAAAACATTTTGGTTTTCAATAGCTCCGGTGCACCGAGGAACACCGTGTCTACCTAATGGAAATTTACCAGGAACAGCATTTATTTGACACACTGCGATCTGACCTGCTGACACACACGCTGATGTTCTCATATGCCAAAAACGATATTAAATCTGATGCTCGTACGTGCACTTTCCTCGCGGATCAGAGCGAAGAAAGAAGTAGCTGCATTGTAAGCAAAATGTACTACTGTGTTTACAAGAGTGTGATTAAAGCAAAAATGGAGGAGAGCGAATTAAGGGATGTTTTGAGCGAGCCCGTGCACGAGAGAGGGCACGTTCCTCAAATGCATCTTCATCAGGGTCTGTTTGAGAAAGACTTTTTATTACACATATGGCTTCTGCTTGACAATTGGACATGGTCCAGGGCCTCCCTTCATGGAGAACATCCTTCATCTCTCTTTCATTATTCATCCACATGCCTGAAAATGGGATAATGGGGAGATCAAATTGGCCAAATTGTTATTACCAGTTTGATTATTTTTCTAAGGACTCCTCTTACTCATGTGCTCTGTTTTCAAACCCATTTCCAAAGCCCCTAATGACATAATGAAGCTCTAATGAGCAGAAGAGACAAAGGGAGAGAGGGAGACGAGCTCATGTCCGAAAATGGAACCATTAGTCAAGCTTGGACAATGCGAACGTTATTAGGAACATCTGACTGCGCACTTTAATTTTGGAGAATTTGTATGTTCTGCGATATACACTAAAAAACAAAAAAAAAACACACACGCAAATCCACATGACGTGGGTTAATAGCCGACCCTCTGATGCAACACCAGCATACGAAAAAGAAATCAAAGTTTTTACGAGCAATAAAAGATAAGGCTTTGATGTATTCCTTTTCATCTGCTCGCATTGTTCGCTACCTGTCAATGGCTTTTACTGTGATCGTGTTTGTTCAGGAATATTTCGGCTGTTTCACGCTCTTTCTGCAGCTTAATTTCAGCTGGGGATGGGAATGGGATCCCGTCTCTGATTGCGTTTGCGGCGGCCCACCTTGCACGCAGTCCGTCAAAACGTGCGGCTGGAAACACGGGCGGCCCAGTGCCAGTCTAAACACCCTGTTCAACGCGCCGTGGGGGGAAGCTCATTCGAAACGATGTCTTTTTTATCATAAAAGCAGCAGGACGCCACAACAACTCACGGCAAACCTTCGCCTCTCGCCGGGAGAGTGTGTGATTTGATGCAGCCCAAATAAGAAGAAACAGGAGCCAGTAAATTAGAAAAAATATATCACGTTACCCCACCAACAACCTCAGTCATCGGAAAGGTTCCAGGCCATAGAAAGTTTGTCAGCGGCGCTCATATGTTTGCGGGGTGTTGGGGCATGTGTGATTATATTTGCTCTGTGCTCTATCATTAAAGGGGGAGAGTGGGCTGCATCAATGTCTGTCTGGAGAGATGAAATTGCAGAAGGGATGCATAGCGCCTGTGCTAACATCATTAGCGCAGTCATTTACATGAAATTTCATTCAAATTTCATTAAGAGCGAAAGCTCACTCTCGAGAAATGTCTGTAACGTGGGGTCACATACTGGTGACACAGACAGATGCTCCGACCGCAGATGCACACAAGTCATGTGCAACTCTAGAATTCCCCTCATACAAATTAACATAGCTCTTTTGCAATTTCAAACGAATCACAAATAATAACTTTATTTATTTATTTACTGTTTGTTTGTTTGTGAGAAATGTGTACAGCTTTGGACAGACGTACAAAAAGCGTCTTTATAAACCAGTACAGCATATTGCCGGTTTATTACACAGCTCTCTGGAATATTTGATTGTGATTGGCTTTGCGTTTAATCACCCTACCGGGATTTATTTTGCGATAATGACCAGATGATTGTGCATTATCCCTTATATATTGTTCACCTAGGGGCCATTTACACAGAATGCGTTCTTGCATTCTTTTTGTGTTATCTTTTTTAATTGTTTGTCCTTGAGCCAGCCTACGTCAAACTTTTTTGACAAATCAACACAGTTTTGAGACATCTAGCTGTTTTAAAAAGGAAGAACATTAAAAACTATGAACAGTATTGGTACAGCAAATTCCAATTTAGTCTTAGTCATAGTCTTTTAATAAAAATGCCATTTAGTTTTAGTCATATTTTAGGCATCAGAATTGTTTTGGTTTAGTTTTAGTCAACTAAATCTACAGTAGATTTAGTTGGCTAAAATCTAATGGGTTTGTTTACAGTGTAATGCATTTAAGCATTTCTCTAACTCATTGTACAGGTTTGATATTAAGGTCTTATCATGATAGACACAGATTTAACTGCTGTGACATGCAACATTCTTTTATATTAAAATAAATAAATAATAATAAAAAAAACACTCAAAGAAACAAGAACATGGTCTACTTTTCAGTGAAATGCCAATAGTTGTATAAGCCAATTATGCATTCTATATAACAACTTGTTTACCACATTCTTTCAAGCAGACGCATTTATTTAAAAAAAAATTAGATTAATCTTTATTAGGGCAACTAAAGTGATTCAGTCAAAAGCAGTGAGTCATTCTCTGTCTTTCTTTTGTTGCTTGATTAACGTCAATGCCACAGACAATAGCAACTAAATTAGGCTGCTGTCCCTTTAAAATCGAATGCACAGATGCAATGTACTGACACATGTCAGATTTTCTCCCAACTGTTTACATTCATATAACACGTAACCAAGTGTGTTTAAGTGAAAACTTGTGAAAATGGACAATTCGACATAAAAGAAAGAAAGAAAGAAACAAAGAAAGAAAAGAAACAAAGAATAAAGGAAGGATATGGCTACAAAAAAATTCTGTAATAAGAAACAAACAAAGAAACAAAGACTGCTACTTTAAAAGAAAGAAAGAAACAAACAAACAAACTATAAAGGGAGGATATAGCTACGAAAAATTCTGTATAACAAAGGAAAGAGTTATTATAGACTGCTACTTTGAAAGAAAGAAAAAGAAAGAAAGAAAGAAAGAAAGAAAGAAAGAAAGAAACAAACAAACAAACAAACAAACAAAGAATAAAGGAAGGATATGGCTACGAAAAATTCTGTATAACAAAGGAAAGAGTTATTATAGACTGCTACTTTGAAAGAAAAAGAAAGAAAGAAAGAAAGAAAGAAAGAAAGAAAGAAAGAAAGAAAGAATAAAGGAAGGATATGGCTACAAAAAATTCTGTATAACAAAGGAAAGGGTTATTATAGATTGCTACTCTGAAAGAAAGAAAGAAAGAAAGAAAGAGAAAGAAAGAAAGAAAGAAAGAAAAAATTGCAGATTCGCTTTGAATGAATCTCTTGCAAAATCGTTCTTTCCTAACATTTTCGTTCACAGAACAACAAGTTCACAGCATCTAAAAAATACAGGAAAAACCCAGAGAAGGTGAGCCATTACACAGGCGCATTTAATATAGAAAAAAATACAGTCAAAAAATAATCATCAAAAGAATAATCAAATAAAAGCCATCAACTGCTGTCCAAACAGCTTTGTAAAATACACTTTTTTTTCCATTTATAAATCTTGTCATGTCTTTTTTTAAAGGGGATGCGAGAATAATCTCTGAAAATATTTTCATTTTAAAAAATTTAAGCCGTTTGATAGAGCCTCTCTGATGGTATGAGATTTCCATTCAAGCAGCAAATGACATTCCCAATCAGAGCACAGCAAGTCATTCCTCATTATTCTCTTTCTTTAATCACCGGCAGGGTTCAGTGGCTGTGCAAAACTTTAAGGTGTTATGAGTGATGAGAACTGTAAAAAAAAAAAAAAAAAAAAAAAAGAAATTAAAAAAAAAAATAAAATAAAATAAAATAAAATAAAATAAAATAATAAGAGTAGCAAATTAAAATTTAGTTTAAAATAAAGTTTAAAATAGAAATAAATCAATACTTTTTAATCTTTTTCTTCTTTTTTACCTTTCGTAATTTTAAAGTTATATTCTATAGACATAGATTTAAGTAAATAAATAAATCTTCCTTCTGCATGTCTGTTTTTCCACAATAGGATCAAGTTTTATTATTATTATTGTTATTATTCATTTATTTATTTATTTTTGAGCCAAGAAACTACATTATGGAATTTTACAAACACTGATTATAGATCAATTAAATATATTTAGGTTTACTTTCTCCAGCTTTTGCTATCAGATAGTCCGCGTGAAGATTTCTTTAGACATGCCACGCTAAAGAGCATAATGCATGAGCTACTTTAAATAATTCCCCACAAATCAGCGTGACCCCGCGGATGAGCGTTTGGTGTGCAGGTAACAGAAAGCCAGAAAGAAAAACACAGAAGGAAAGAAAGGATAGAGGGAGAGGAGGAGAAACGTGCGTGTCTACCTCCAGTAGAGGGAAGGGCATGAGGTTAATGAAAAGTGACAAAGCCAGATAGCCTTTCCATTCGCGTCTCTTTGGTGAGTGTGTTGCTACGATGGAGTGCACCCAAAAATCCTTGTTCCCTTTTAACAAGGTCAAAGCCACGGTCGAGTGCTATTCATGTTCTCCTTCTCCTCCTCTTCAATCTCTCTCTCCCCCTCCGTTTTCTCCCACCCTCACAACGGCACAGAAACCTGCCCAACAATAAAATCACACCCTTCCGTGTCAAACCCAATGACTTGCTTTGGAATCATCAAGTGATTAACTATATTATTTAATTATTAACCAAAAAAAGAGAAAGAAATCAAATGGCCACATTACTGGACACATTAAACCTCACTAATAGCTGCCTAACTCGATAGGTTTGGGCACAGAGAGGTTAAGGAACAGCATGGGGTATGCTTTTAAATTGTGTGTGTTTGCAAAGTATGTGTGCGCACGTGTGTGTGTGTGTGTGTGTTTTTCTCCCCTCGCACTTTTAATTCTGATTAAAAATGGAGTGTTAATGAAGCATGAATAGACTAATTGCTGCTGTCATCAAGGCAGCAGGAGACAAAGCACTTGACATTTGGAACAAGCTATGAAGGGATGACATCGGCAAGAAGGAGATGAAAAAAATGAAAGGGGACATCATTGGGAACTTCTTAAACCTTTCTAGAGAGGGTTAACAGAAACTTTGGGACTTGTTAAATTATTGCAAAGTGCAAATAAGCTTGTCGGAAAACTATCCTCGCTTTCAAATTAAATGTGTGAGCACAAAAAAGTAAGACTAATGTAAATATCAAAATGTTTTTTGAGGTTAACCACGGGAAAAAAAGGTCTAACCTATATGTACAGTTCATTAAAAATTAACAAGTCATCTAACAACTGATGGAATCCATCTGCTCTCTAGTTGAATTTAATAATAATAATAATAATAATAATAATAATAATAGTACACACTAGATCTAATGCAGGAAGAATATATTTACTTTTTTTTTTATTTTGCATACACTTTTATAACTAGAGTAAAAACATTTATATTTCCATTTGAGCATCAGAATGAAAAACTGTGATAAAAAGGTAATTTGTTAAAAGGCAATTTCTTTACAATTAAAAGTTAAAGTTGTAACTTTGTAACAATCGTTAGGAGGCAAATCAATGGACTGATTCAACCTCATCTATCCTAATTCTATAATCAAGCACTGCTTTTAGCCACTTATTAAGACAACCTCCTACTGCAAATTTATTTTGATATATAATGTTTGAGGAAGTTAGATGCATGTATGGGGTGTAGTTGTGATGCTAAAACTCTGGGTCTTTATTTTTTGTGTATGGGAAATAATTTAAGTAGTTACGCGCAACGAAAAAGCAATAAAATAAGAATGAGGAAAGAAAAAAATATAATAATAATAATAATAATAATAATATTAAAAAAAATACTAAAAAGAGTATCAAATTAAGCGCTTGATACTCTAAAGTGCATGAACTAATAATTTAGTTATTTTAAAATTACAGAAATTTAAAATAGAAATAAATGAATAGATTTTAAATTCATTCTTGTTTTTGTTTTGTAATTTTAAAATTATATTCTATAGGCACATAAGTAAATTTAATAATAATAATAATTATTATATTATATATATATAATATAATGCAAGTTGCCATCAATGATGTAATATTTGTGTGTCAAAATGTCAGGGATATTAATAAAATGCATGTATTACTAAGATAATATTATTCATAAAATATCATACAATGCACTTGTAAATAACATCAAATTATTAAAGATTATTATTAGTAGTAATATTTTTATTATTATTATTTGTGCATTATCATTATTTATATATACACATACAATCAACAATGTATTTGTCATTTTAATAACTAAAAATATATAGTTTGTCATAGAGATATTTTATCACAGTGTATAGTAGACAATATCAGGTAGAGAGTGATTTGATCACAGTTTTTCACAATGTCCCACTTGAGAAGAAAAAAAAAACACTGTTTTTTGGAGAGATTTGAGTACAGTGAGAAAAGCTCTTATACATGATTGCTCTTAAGACTGATTGCAATGCTGAGTAAAGAGTTATTTAAAAAAAAGACGTAAGATACTCACAGTTTGTGGGTAAAAAAACAATCTGTTCCCTCCCCAACACCATTTGATGATTGCTAAGCCTTTAAGAACATTTCCGTCGAAACAAAAGTAAAAGTTAAGAAGAGAGAAACGGTTAATTTTGGAATTGTGTACCGTGTTCGTTCTGCCAGTCAGAGGGATAAATATTTGTAAGACTTTCTTGCGAGAGTTTTGGGGCGGCATTTCCCATGATTTATTCAGATAGTATATTACTCTGTTAATTATTGATATCTCAATTAGAAGAAAGTTGGGAGACATGGTTATGGCATACCTACTTTACTGGCGTCTAAGTGCTGCAGTGTCTCTAATGAGGGGGTTGTCTCGGTCTGCGATGACCATAATGCTGATTTAGCTCCACTAATCTAGCCATGTTTCGTTTTTCTCCTCTTTTTTTCTCTATTAAATAGGTGTAATTGCGACTCAAAAGTGATCTAAATGTATGCCACCACAGCGCATTATTAGCGTAGGTTTATCTTGCAGTAATTGCTACAGAACATTAGAGCACGAATCACAACAACAAAAAATGTAATGAATAAGTTTCATGTATTAAATATACTAAATAAATACATTAATAATAATAATAATAATAATAATAATAATAATGTTTAACACTGTAATAGAACAATTTAAAAAATATGAAAGATACATTAATGTGTGTGTATAAAATCACAACAACTGATTTGTTAAATATAGTGTATATACAGTAAACATAGTACAGCAAATTAATAATAATAATAATAATGTGTATCACTAATAGAAAATTGTGAAAAATATGAAAAATGCATATGTGTGTATAAAATCATAACTGGTTTATTAAATATAGTATATACAGTAAATATAGTATAGTAAATAATAATAATAATAATAATAATAATAATAATAATAATAATAATAATGTTTATTACTGTAATAGAAAAATGTAAAACAAAATATGAAAAATACAGTGTATAAAATCACAATAACTAATTTAATATAGTGTATATATATTAATTATAGTACAGTAAATGAATAATAATAATAATAATAATAATGTTTATTACTGTACTAGAAAAATGTAAAGAAAATCTGAAAAGTACGTGTATAAAATCACAATAACTAATTTATTAAATATATTGTATATACATTAAATATAGTACAGTAAATGAATAATAATAATAATAATAATAATAATAATAATAATAATAATAATGTGTATTACTAATAGAAAATTGTGAAAAATATGAAAAATACGTGTGTATAAAATCACAATAACTGATTTATTAAATATAGTGTATATACAGTAAATATAGTACAGTAAAATAATAATAATAATAATAATAATAATAATAATAATAATGTGTATCACTAATAGAAAATTGTGAAAAATATGAAAAATACATTGTGTATAAAATCACAATAACTGATTTATTAAATAGTGTATATACAGCAAATATAGTACAGTAAAATAATATTAATAATAATAATTATTATTATAATAATAATAAGAAGAAGAAGAATATTAATGTGTATCACTAATAGAAAATTGTGAAAAATATGAAAAATGCATGTGTGTGTATAAAATCATAACAACTGGTTTATTAAATATAGTATATATAGTAAATTAGTAAAGTAAATAATAATAATAATAATAATAATAATAATAAACAAGAATGTGCATCACTGAAATTGGTTTGGGTGAGAACAGCTAATTTTCAATAAACATGCAACTTCACATTTTTGGTGTCAAAATGTACATAAGCTTAATATTTCAGTCTCAACAGATAATTTTAAATGGTTGATGTGAAAAATACATTTTTTAAATGTATAACATAGTCACAATTTATATGAGGTCATAAAAGCTGCATGAATAACAAACGTTTTTTAGTTTTAATACCTTTAATAATGCAGTATTGTTCTAAAGTGATATGGAAATTGATCTAGAAAAATGACATTAAACATTCTATTTATTTTTTATAATCTAGATAAATCAACTGAAGGGATTTTTATTAAAAAAAAGACTTGTGACATTTTGATAATGATTTACTATTACTATTATTACTATTATCACATCTACTGTTGTATTATTATTACAATTAATATTATTATTACTACTTTTACTGTTATAATTATTATGACTACTACTACTACTTCTACTGTTATTATTATTATTGGTAGTAGTAGTTGTAGCACATTTAATATTATTATTACTACTTATTATTACTGTTATTGTTATTATTACTGTTATTATTACTAATACTACTTCTACTTATTATTATTATTATTACTTCTACTGTTGTTGTTATTATTATTATTATTATTAAGTTCATATGAATAAAAGATAACAAAAAATAACTAATCTTTATGTTTATATGCATTGATGTGAGATTTGATAAAAGTGAAAGAAGTTCAATTAACTGAAGGATTCTGAAAGTCTAAAGACAAGTGTCCTTCAAGAAGAATTTGCATGAAAGACGCTTGAAGAAACTCGATTTTTCTGCTCCAAGGTTCTCTGTGTTACTGTATTACAAAAGTTGAAGTAACTTTAACCTTAACTTTAATCAAGTAAAATAAGATGCATTTTCTGTAAGAGACAAAGAATTGTGTTTTTATCCATCCCGAAATCAAACAGAAAACTAAATTATTGTACATAAAAGCATAGAGGCTAATTGTCCAAATTATTATAAAAGAATTACACAACAACGTGTCGGTCCTGCATCTGCTTCACGTGCAAGTGACTGACAGAGATTGAGTGTGGAAGTTTTTCTCCGAATGCGGATGGGCCTCCATCAATTATGTATGCCAAATTAAGCACAGAGGCATGGTTACTCAAAGAAAGGTCAAAGTAAGCCAATAATGATTTTTTAATGACATTTTGAAAGGATCCCATTTTCATTCCTCTCAGGCGTTGTTGCTGAGACGACATGTAATAACAAATCAGCCTCTCAGCAATACAATACAACACAGATGAGTCATTTGTTTCATAGTCAACTTATATAAGCAGTTCATCTCAAGAGGTCATAGGCTAAACAAATAAAAGCGCATGACAACTACTGATACAAGTCTCCGAAGCATATGGAAATTGCATTTCCCACATAATATGAAGTCACACTGACTGAAGGTAACAGCTGAATGTGTTCTCCTTAACCCAAGGCTGTTAATGGATAAGCACTATTAGAAACACAAAAAGACCATTCACAGAGGCCGAAGTGTTACGATAATACAGAGTCTCTTTGTAGCGCGCACCGAACACGCACAATCGCACAAAGGGAGGACGGCGGTACAGTTCACCCACACCCATGTAATTGAAGGTGACACGGCATTTGTCCAATCAACAGCTTGTGCCTTAATCAGGTCGACCTATTAAAGGGTTCACTAACCTAAGCGTTACATGGGATTATCACACGCAGTTGGTCTAATGCACGGAAAGTGAGGTGTTTATTATATATTTATTTTCCTGATAGACAGAATGAAGGAGTGAAGAGAAGGCTGGCTTTAAGCGCTTACAGAGTCAGTCACGCTGGGAATCTAGCACCAGTCAGGCAGAAACACTCCAGATGTCACCATCACTTGCTGGTCTGTGTGTGTGTGTGTATGTGTTTATGTGCATGAATGCATAAATGTGTGTCACTAAGTGTATTATTGTGTTTTAGAGTGTATGAATGTGCACTTGTGTGTAGGGGAGAAAGAGTGAGAGAGCATGTTCTTGTTTTTGCACCGTATTAGCTGTTTTTTGTTTGTTCCTGAGAGAATCCGTAGTTAGGACGTGTGTTTTCTCATACGGGTGACCCCTGAAAGAGAATTCGTCGAAGCCTGCTGCAAACGTATCGTCGCTCCCGACTCGAAGCGATGCAGATGGCCTCACTGATGCAGCATATTTCAGGTGTTTCAAAAGGCTGAGAGCAATAGCTGTGAGGTATTATTACGAAACGGTTCACTGTAACTGCTCAAAAAAGAAACATCAGGTACTCATTGCAAAAGCTTGCATCAGGCATGTTGTGATCAATTATTTTGTTTGACATGCTAGTTATTCAGTTCTTTGTTGAATCCATAACCGTTTCTGGACAAGTACGTTATTAAAGATGCTGATACCCAGGAAAAAACAAATAAAATAAAATAAAATAAATAAAGATAGAAACGTGTAGGTGGCATAAACTTTTGGGAAGTCGGCAGGTCCAGTGGTGAGACATGCTATGATTAATCTAAAAGTTTGGTTGTTTGCTTTTTTTTTTTTTTTTTTAATAAATCACGTTATTTACACTTCAGAAATTTCACAAAAAAACTCTGATAAACACTAAAAAGAAATTGACAAATAAGAAACTGCCGTTTTACACTACCTTCCAATTCTACATTATATTAAGCATTTTAACCTAAAACCTTGATCTTGACGTTGATGATTATATATATATATATATATATATATATATACACACACACACACATTTACAATAACAAAAACCTTTTCTTTTTTTCTTTATTAATTTAATAATAATAATAATAATAACACTACTACTAATACTAATAATGTGTATCACTGTAACAGAAATTATTATTGTTTTGGGTTGGACAAACAATTTTGATAAACTAGTAGTTGATATATAACATATTGCCATGTATTTTTTTTTTAAACTACACAATTTTTTGAGTCAAAATGTACATAAGGAAAAGTTTAATATTTTAGTTTCAACACTAGGTATTTTTTAATTGGTTCTGTGATATGAAAAATACTTTTTTAATGTATAAATATTCCATATAGTTGCAATTTATATAAGGTCCTAAAAGCTGCATGAATTATGAACAAATTAAATATAAAAGACAACAAATATTGCTTAAACGGTTTTAATACATTTAATAATGCAGCATTATTCTAAAATGATATAGAAATTAATCTAGAAAATTTACATATATACATATTTTTTAATAATCTAGACAAATTATTAAATTTATGTTTTATTAAATTATTATTATTACTGTTGTTGTTGTTATTTATTATTATTATTATAATCATTAATTTCAAATGAACAAGAATTTTTTTTATTTCAAATGTATTGATTTACTTTATTTACTTTATTTATTACTAATTATTTCATATTAATTATTAAAACCAAGTGTCTTATTTGTATGTTTGTTTATTTATTTGTACTTACTTACTGTAATAAAATAATAATAAAGTATTTTGTGTTATTTGTTACCAAAAACTGTCCTTAGATCATTCTTATTCTTATTTTTATCAAAAGTCTTTTATTTATTTACTTACTTACTGAAAAATATTGTAATTTATGTTATTTGCTACCAAACTGTCCTTAGTGTCTTCTTCTTCTTAAAAGTCTATTTTTAGTCAACAAATCCTCGTGCTTGTTAAAACTCTCATTTCAGGTCATTTCAAGTTTTGATTTCATTTTGATTAAAATGTAGCTGTCTATCCAGATTCGAAACATAAGTGTAAAGTGATGAAATGTCAAGGGCTAGACTGCTGTCGCTACCTTCAGAAACTACATTCACAGCAGGAGTCACAGCAAATCTAGCTTATTTTTAAATGCATAAATAAATTATTATAAATCAAATCAGTGAGCCTTAAATTACAGGGCTTTCAATGGTACTACTTGCACTCCAATGCCCCAAAAATATCCTATTATTTGCCAGTCAACAAAGGTGAACAGAAAGACAAGGTTTTATAAGAAGAATGACGAGAGAGAAAAACAGAAAGTCTATTAAGAGTTCATTCAATGACTAATGTGCTTGAGCAAATTCATCTTTCGCATTCACGAATGCAGCCTCTCTCCTCTTCAACAACATGCAGTGCCAAAAATCTGACCTTGCGGTTTGAAAGGAAACAAAAGGGTGATGTCCGACTAAACCCACGAACTCTACGGCAAACTATGAGTTAGAACACTGCATTATTCGCTTTGTGGTAATAAATGTATGTTACAACAATCCATTTCAAAAGAGCACTGCATTATTGATATGGACTGAGTGAGCCCTCCAGCGTCAGAGAAATAAACGCCTCATCTAAATTCACTGGCCTCACTGCTATAATGCATATACACACACAGGGTATGTATCCCGGGGCTTCAGCCACTGCCTTCACCTCAATTTATTTATTTATTCTTTTTTTTCGTCTTATATGATATACATCTCGTTTTTCCTCTATTCATTTAAGCAGAGAGCCGAGAATTGATGACCGAACACTTGTGTTGAATTTTAAAGCACTGGAACAAATGTGTTCCTGAGTTGCTGGCATCTCGGTCTATTATGTGAGGAACTGTATCGAATAGAAGTGCTATTTTTTTTTCTTGGCTAGTAAGCATGCTGCAAGCGCGCCACTTAAAAAGGCGTCAGTAGGGGATGATAAAACTATACAAAGTCCTCAATGCAAACGGCATCAAGAATATCAGCACTTACTTGTGTAGTCAGGCACTACTGATTCGACCACAATTTCTCCAAATGTCAGAGGCTATTTATACTGCTCAGTCTATTACATGAAGTCAGTGAAAAAGGGTATCCGAGCGAAAGCTCTGCGTTGAGGTATGTGCATGGGTGTGACTACAGCTTCTCTGAATAAATGGAAACGATAATAGGTTTTTATAGAGAACAATACAAAAACAATGGCCAGAGCGCCACTTGAGTCATGGTGCCTTTGCTCATATTCTAACGGTCATAATACAAGAAACGAAAAATGGAAAGGAATTAAATGGTCGTAACACAAATTTATGGTTACATTCGTCAATCTAGAGAGATTTGCCTCTGTGTAGAAGATTAGGCAGATTAGGCATAAATGTATTTATAACAGATTTACACTTTTAAATCTACAGACAGTTAGAAACCTAGAAAGATTAACGGATGATATCAAAGCACACGAAGAGATAAAAATAAACAACGTTTAAAACAGATGTCATTATGTAAATAAAGCAAGACACTGGCAATCTCAGACACTGTATGCAAACATTTTGGGTTTGCTGGCAGGGAGTCACAAAGACTGCATTTGAGGGTAGCTGACTCACTGAGTGATTATTGCCATAATTAATGTGACACCGGTCGGGTCAGCCGGCACCCCTCATCCACTGTCAGAGCGGATGAGGCGAGGGGTGGATGACACGGTTTAACCTCGCTTGTTCGGGTCTTCTCAGACAAGCGCTATCCTCCCTAGGGTATTGGCCAGCCACTCGGCAAAAACCAACAGCGGTGACATGAGCGCTGGTTAAATTTTAATCGCAGAAAGTGAGAGAGAGAGGTCTGAGTCTGACAGTGTGACCTCCTTCAGCCTCTTCCCCCTCATTTGAGGAAGGAAGTTGAAAACACAAATGAATGAATAAATTATAGCTGCAAAACATACTTTGAATTTGGATTTAAAAAAAAACTGAATATATAATGAATTCAATTAAATCTTTAATATTTAATTAAATCTAAAATATTAACTCTAAAACACTCATTCTATAAAAATAAACTTGTTTTACTATTTCTTACATGCTTGTTATTTGTAAATTGCTTTGGGTAAAAGTAACCTAAATGAATTATAAATTCTAATATAATAGTTTATGCAAATATAACAAACGATATATTGGCAACATATTTGCTATTGGTCGACAGCTGTTATTTTAACATTGTGGAATATTAAAAATATATTTTATTAAATATATATTTTTTAATTGATATCCGATGCCTCAAATGTCTCTCTGTTATTAGGAGTTGTTTTTTTTTTTGTTTTTTTTTATATTTATGGAATTATTATTAACCTTTTAACTTGCACCTTAATTAATAAGCCATTAACATATTTATGTACACTACCAGCCGAAAGCTTCTGAACGTAAGATTTTTAATGTTTTTTAAAGATTCCTCTTTTGCTCACCAAATCTGCATTAATTTGGTCTAAAATACAGCAAAAGCTGTAATATTGTAAAATATTTTTACCATTTAAACTAACTGCTTTCTATTTGAATATATTTTAAAATGTAATTTATTCCTGTGATCACATCTAAATTTTCAGCATCATTACTCCAGTCTTCAGTGTCACATGATCCTTCAGAAATCATTCTTATATGCTGATTTGCTGTTGATGAAACATTTATTATTATTATTATTATTATTATTATTATTTAAAACAGTTGAGTCATTTTTTTTTAAGAATTTTTTGATGAATAGAAAGATCCATAGATCAGCATTTATCAGAAATAAAAAACCTTTTGTAATATTATACACTACACCATTCAAAAGCTTGGAGTCAGTAATTATTATTATTATTATTATTATTAATAATTTTTTTTTTTTTTTATTCGGAAAGAAATTATAGAAATTAATACTATTATTCAGTAAGGACGCTTTAAATTGATCAAAAGTGATGATAAAGACATACAATAGATTTCTATTTCTTCTGAACTTTCTATTAATCAAAAAAACTTGAAAAAAAAATCTACTCAGCTGTTTTCAACAACAACAACAACAACAATAATAATAATAATAATAATAATAATCATGTTTTTTGAACAGCAAATAAGAATATTAGAATGATTTCTGAAGGATCATGTGACTGGAGTAATGATGATAAAAATTCAGCTTTGAAATCGCAGGAACAAATTACATTTTAAAATATATTCAAATAGAAAACTGTTATTTTAAATAGCAAAAAAAAATATTTCAAAATTGTACTGTTTTTGCTGTACTTTGGATCATATAAATGCAGGCTTGGAGAGCAGAAAAGACTTCTTTAAAAAAACATTAAAAATGTTTCAAAAACGTTTGACTGGTAGTGTATTTGTGCAGTGGTTGGATTAAATGTTTAACCCACCCTCCTGGGTAGTTTTATTTAACTTAACTACTGATTAGAAATGACTATATTTCTTGCTTAAAAAGAACCCAAAATGTATTAATAAGTCGGATGAATAATAATTAATAATAAACTCTTTTAAAGAGTACTTATTAATAAATGTTCACCTTTCCATTATTGCTGATGCCTCTAGTAACTAAGTGTCTGATTTTTAATTTACAACCTGTTTTAGGTTCATTTTAAACCAGCCATATAGTCATTTTTAAACAATAGTTCAGTTAAATCAAACAACCCAGTCGCTGAGTTTCTCCATATTTATTTAACCCAGCATTTTTAGAGTGTACTTATTTATTTAAAGTAGTGATAATACTATCATTAAATCAGTTAATAGCCATCTAATGAAAATGATAATTAAATAGCCAAACTTCAAACACAGTGTATCCTTAAGTTGAAAAGTTAAATGTTCCCTCAAATTGAACAGACGAACAAAACACGATAATAGTACTAAAATAAGTCAAAAAAAAGTTCTTGTTGATATCACATGTACAGTCATTCATGAAACGCCTTGGGCGAAAGTTTGTGGCAATTTTCCATGTAGAGAAGCTCTCAGCAATAATTGCTTTAACATTTGTTCCAGGTCAAGTAGTTAAGTGAGTAATGATGTGTCAAAGCCGTGTAGTAATGCCATCAATAGAGCAATTACCACTTAGCTAGAGATTATTATGAGACAAAAGCGCATTATCTTCTGCCTAAAATATGATAACAAAGAAGCCAGGTCATAAGACATACTGTACTTTTTTTGACTGGGCCAAGTAAATACAGTTGCCGCTGGTATATGAGATGATTTCCACAATAAGAGAAATTAAGAGCACGGAAATACAACGCAAATTCCTAACTCGACCTTGAAACCTTAAAACGGCAAAACAGCGTTGACTGCAACACAATGAGGACTTCTGTCAGGCACGACTTGAGTTCGTCATTCGTCTCCAGCTGCTTAACTGTCCGCGCCAACATATTCTTTATTGGCATGACAGAACAAGTCCAGGTGCTTTGCATGTTCATGAATTTTTCCATGACTTTTTCAAGGTGTGCTTAATTAACTGACACTGGCTACAGAGACCTGACAGTGTAAGTAAGACCTGGACATAACTGCTGATGACACCTATACTTCAATTTTATTAGAGACCGGCTTCGGTAACTTCCCTTTTCTGAAGCCACACTTCGACCTTCAAGAGGTTGGAGATCATTAAGAATGAGAATATGAAAATTAAATCCAGCTGGGAGAACAGCCTCACCCATAGTGCAGGTGGTGTGAATTGAGCATATACTGTATAGTCATTTTGAATTATATATATATAATTATTCTTTTTTTCCCCCCTTCAGATGAGAGAGACCTCATAGGGCTACTTGATCGACCACAACAGAGGGCATAAGCAGCGGGGAGTTGAGATAATTGAGTCGGAATTGGTTTCCCATGACAATGAAACTTTGTTCCTTACAATTAGGGTTTGGCTGAGACTTGGAACAGCACTTCATGTACATTCTTAAAAGAGAGAAACGGCTTTCTTTTGGTCTCAGGCCACTACTTGGTTATTAACTGAAGGTTGCGCTTTACTACATCAAGATTTGAGAATTTCTACGACGCGCTACGCTAGGGGTTTAAACGCCTCGAAGCTTCAGGGCGACGCTGTAATTGCAGCTTTCTGTCATTTAGGCGACATTCTTCAATGTGACTGGTGAGTTACCTTTTAAATAGGTTGAGTCCATGCATTGAATTGTACACGCAGTCATAAAACGTTAAAAAAGGATTTTTAAAAAAGCATCAAAGTGCAAAGAGACAAAGCATCTTTTATGTGTCCCTGTGTTCAACTTTCTGTTACCCTACTAGCTTCTTGGCTCAAAGCTATAAGTCTAACTAAAGCTACCAAGCACCATCTCGAGACGGCTGTTGACGTAAGTACTCTATGCCTCTGAGACTTTGTACTCCTCCATATTTGCCTTCCGTCTTTTTATCCAGCACATTATTAAAACAATAGCACAGGAAAACACAGCCTACATGCTCATTTAGAGAATCCGGCGTGATTTATCATCTCACAAACAAAAGTCTTCTTGTTTTGAGTAATAAACGGCACATTGCACAGAACATTAAATTTTTATTGTGTGCCAATTGCTTTAAATGTAAGGCGAAATGAGCCAACCTAAATATGATTTTTAAACCATCTAGCCAGAATAGTTGAGCCAAGTTAAATAAGCCTTAAACAGCAAGTAGGTAGGAACTCATATTTATTACTTGGTGTCATTATCTCAGAAGCAGATAAAAGGGGCCTATATTTCATTTTTATACAGACGAATGTTGACAATTAAATGTTTCACAGGGGGGTGTCTATCTGCGAGCACTAAATCAACCTCCAAGCATGAAAAATATGAGGAAATAGGTATTCGTGCTGAAATATGTTTAAATTACTGCTATATGGATCTGGGTTTCTTTGACTGGTGAACTAGCCAGCGGGCTTAGAGGACCTGAATTAAATCTATAGTATCATATTATTTTACTGTAAAATGTGGTCTGTACCACACAGCAATTTTTCAGCTAGACTGGTTTTGTATCATATTCCAATTCAGATTTAGTGAAAGGATGATTATGCATATTATGATCGTAACAAAAATATAATTACAGTACAAAACACGCTGTGTGTTGTCAATATATATTTAGTATTTAATATAGCTGTAAACAACATTTATTAAGGTCCAAACACATGCTCTAAAAAATGCTGGGTTAAAAACGACCCATTGCCGGGTGAAATAGGGACACACTCAGCGACTGGGTTGTTTTGACCCAGCGGTTGGGTTAAATGTTTAACCCAACCTTCTGGGTAGTTTTCAAAAAATACAAATTTTCTTGCTTAAAATTAACCCAAAATAGGTTGGAAATAAACATTTATTAATATTTTGAATAAATAATAATTACATTTTTTTTTATTTTTTTTACATTGCTTATTAATAAATGTTCACACCCTAAAAAATGCTGGGTTAAATACAACCCAGCGATTGATCCAACAATTGGGTTAAATATTTAGCACAACCTTCTGGGTAGTTTTATTTAACTCAACTATTAACTGAACTTGCTTAAAATGAACACAAAATAGGTTGTAAATTAGCATTTATTACCATTTTCAATACATTAACACTTATTGATAAGTTAAACAAATAATGATTAAATGAAAAATATTTTTTAATTTGCTTATTAATAAATGTTCACCTTTGATTATTGCTAATGTCTCTACTAACTATGTGTCTGATTTTTAATTTGTAACATTTTGAGTTCATTATAAGCCAGCCATATTGTCATTTTTAAGCAATAACCAAGTTAAATAAAACTACTAGAAGGTTAAACATTTAACCCAACCGCTGGGTGAAAACAACCCAGTCGCTGAGTTTATCCATATTGTTGTGTTGTTTTTAACCCAGCATTTTTTAGAGTGCACCTTTTAATATTACTGATGCCTCTAGTAATTATGTGTCTGATTTTTGATTTACAACCTAGTTTGGGTTTATTTTAAACCGGGCGTATAGTAATTTTTGAACAGTAGTAGTGTTAAAACTATCCAATTTGAGTTAAACATTTAACCCAATTGCTGTGTTCGTCTATATTTCACCCAGTGCAACATTTTTTTAGAGTGTAGAAAAGGGGGAAATAATAAAAATTGTGAAATGTAAAACAACAGATCTTGTAGATACAATTAGCATTTACTTGTATATACCCAAGATTATAGTGATGAGTCACAGACAAATAAAGTTATTGGTCCCTTAACTTTAATTAGTTGTCACCGACCATTTTTTTTTATCCTACTGAAATTTATTTTATTTTATTTTATTTTTCAGAACCCCCTTAGAGAGAATTTGCCCAAATGTAGCGACTGTTTTCAGAAAGTCCAATTTGTGCAATTCATTGGTTTACATTTCTCAAAGGATTTGCTGAAATAAAATGTCTAGAGAGTCTCTAGACTATACACACTAAATTCAAGTCAATTTATTTATTAACACTTTTCACAATACACACATTGTTTCAAAGCAGCTTTACAGAGTTTCATATTCCATGTGGATCAAATAAGCAGTCATGGGACAAGTTCAAAAAAAGCATGTTTATATTATTGATGAAAAATGTTTTTAAATGGAAAAGGAAAACCATATGACCACTGGAGTCAGAAAAACTTGGCTTTAGTCACCTCCCTGAGGGAACAGGATCTCATAAGCCCATATCTCCTGTTGCTGTTGATAATACTCCTGTCACAACCAATTCAGTCGAAACGCACACAATACCACGATCCATGAGGTAAATCGAGCAGTATGGGAAGAACACGAACGCTTCTGCTATTAATAGAGTGCCTAAAAAAAGACTGCTTTGCTTCAGTGATTGATATATATACGAACTGACAAACAACATCGATAACCTAAAGGAAAATGAAAGACGCATGATAAGGAGGGGTGTTCAAAAAAAAAAGGTTAGAAATACATAGAAGCACTAAAAGCCTCACCAGCCGCTGCTGATCAGGCCTGTTGCTAGGGTGAAAATATGAAATAAGAGGCAGACAGAGTGAAGCTGTTGATTGGCTGTTAGAGAGGTCGGGCGGGGGTACCACCAGAGCGTAAAAAAAATGCCAAGAACATCTCGAGACAGAGAGTGCCTGGTTTCACCCTAAAAAACCTCCCTCTCTGCCTTTCACAGCATTTATTAAGGCCAGAATCATTTATGTTATTCTGTATGTCAGAGCAAAGCGGCAAATCTCTCAAGTGAGCTACAAACTCCCAGCTATTACAGATAATTACAGCCTAATGAATGAAGTTGCTCGAGTCCGCTCTTTTGTTGTTTCCTGACATTAGCCTAACAATAGGTTATACTCTAGGACCCAGTGTCCCTGTTTTCTGTAATATGTCAAACATACAATTAGAATAAATACATTTGGTAACACTTTATTTTATAGAAGTAACAGTACATTACGCAGTATGTAGCTAAACCTATAGTAAGTACATGTTAAGTAACATTACTCAGTACGTGTATGTGTAATTTTACACTGCAACACAAACACCTTAAAATAAAGCGTAACCACAGATTTTTTTTTTATCCAGTCCTCATTAATTAATATCACATCTGCACATGTTGCAGCATTGTCAGACCTCCTTAGCAGGGGTCCAATCAGACTTGCTTCGATAACAAGAGAAAAAAGCAAAACTGAAAAAATTACTTGCTATTGAAATTCAAGATCCAAAGGCTTGGCTGAGACACAAACATTTAGGAGCGTGTGTACGTGTGGTCGACAAGAAAAGGCTCTGAAAAGAGATGTAGTAATAACAAATAATAAAGACTTCACAGGAGTCGCCTTGACTTCAGGCGGTATTCATTCTTGATAAGCTAAATGAATCCCTCTCCGTCATTAAACTAGAATCGGCGGCATGAGGACTACCAGAATTACAGTCGAAATCTGTGCGCCGACAATCCCACGTGCGTTCGTGAGTCACGCAAGTCTCTTTTTCTCTATACATCATGGTAATGTGAACTTGTGACACTGCCTGTGATAGACCTGTTGTGTGCCAAGCCTGAGTACACAATTACCACTGATTTGCTCATCTAGAAAAGCAAACTCAATCAAAAATAATGACTCCCTGCTCTGCAGGTATTTGCATAATAATAATATCGCTACCTTAAAGGAGTCGCCAAATAAACTATTTTTCCTCTTCTCCCCGACAATGAAGTGGTGGAAATTGATTTTCACATTTCCGCATCCGTGTGCTGCCGCAGCAAACCTATTTCAGGCTTTGCATTACTGGCAGCAAGCACGATGCAAAAAAAGGCTAATATAAATAACAAAATAAATAACTCCATAACAATGCATAATTAAAAAAGACAATAGTGAATCTATGGATGTTTCACAGACGCTGGAAAGAAAATGAACTCACCAAGTACCGAATGAGAAAAAGGAGTTAGTTACTCGTATTTATATTATATTAAACGCAACGAATTAGGATCCGAAATATTTTCGCCAAATGCATTTTCTCAATTCAGGTGAGGAAAAACCATTCGAAACCCTTCCTGTTTGATATGTGTAAGCACACGTGCGTGTTCCCATGCTCTGCATTCTTTTTTTCTTTTTCTACAGTCGTGGGACAGCAGGAAACAGCGATGGGACACAGGGAAAATGACAGAACATGGGGCTGGGCATAATGCAGGAGCATGGTAGTGAAAAATGTATTCATGAGTGGCTGGCAGCATGTGTGTGTGTGTGTGTGTCGCATGACCGGGTGCTCTCACGTAGAGGCCCGACCCAGCCTGCGGTAGTGATGGATGAGCTGGCCACAGAATTGGACAGGTAATACAGCACTGTGGGAAACAGATAAATAAATACATAGGGGACTAGCTATATAAACGAAGGGACTCCAGATAAACTCCTGCAATCACCTGAAGAGGAAATGCATGTATTCAAGGGTAGGGGAGCACTTAGTACACATATTAAGAGATCACCCCTGTCATTACTAGTCCCACACAGCAGAAGAGACAGAGTTGGAATCAAAAGAACTAAAGGAAAAAAATATATATAGGACTGTGACTGTGTTAAAGCACTCTCTTTTGATTTAGACAGCATAATAGAGCAGTGCTGAACATGTCGAGGACATTATTCAGTATTTGATGTGACCTGCAAGGCAGCTGTAAATAGCAGAGGAGCAGGGTGGACGTCAAAGTGAAAAATCTGTTTTCACAATCCGCTTCAGTGAAATATATTCTATGAACAAATCTGAAAAAAATATATCATAGTGAATTGAAAAAAAAAATGAGGCGGCAAATATTAATACATAGTATTATTTAAATACAGGGCCTAAAATTAAAACCAAAAGTAAAAATCAGTGTCAGCGAGTATATGAAACAATGCCACACACCACTTTTTTATTAATTCTAACAATGCCTGAGAATACAATATGGTTTAGAACAATTATCAAATCACTATTAACAATAGTGAAGCATTTCAAAAGAGAAGTTTCCCAGTACACCCAAATGCTGGCTTCAGCCCGTTGGGTCATTTTATTGGGTTATTTTTTTTAAATATTTTTACCCAGGTGCTGGGTTATTTACTTTTTTAACTCAAATGCTGGGTTCATCTTGTTGGGTCATTTTATTTGGTTAACAGGTGCTGGGTAGTTTTTCTGTAACTATAAACTGCTGGGTCATTTTTAACACTGGGTTATTTTTTTCTACCCAACTGCTGGGTTGAGCCTGTTTCTGACGAAACAACCCAGTTGCTGAGCTACAGTCAGGGCATGGACTTTTTAAGTTCTATACAGGAGACTTCTTCAGCGAAATAAAGCTTTGTATACAGTTTATTTCATTTATAAAGTCTTTACTGTGCTGTAAATTGTATTATTTTACGCAACGCAACATAAGGACGAGATGTCAGTCAGCCGTTGTTTCGCAAGATGGAAACACCTTTTGCCTTGCATAAAATAAATGGATTTTATTTGTTATTGCACTGAGTTTAATGTAGTTTGATATTAAAATATGAAGAGTTCGGATGCAAAACCAGCTAAATCCATCTGCCGTTTTTCTTTAAAATGAGTGTTTCTTTCTGGCTCCTTTTTATAGGTTTCAAAAAAAACAATTACAGAGAATGGTTGCATGCACTAACACTTTTAAATGTTACATTTTTTATGTTTAAAACACTTTAGTTTAAATGTATGTAATATTGTAAACTCTGCTCTATTTACCCAAACAAATTCAATTTGTCTTGTATTGTCCATGTGCTTTTGCTTAATAATAAATCTTCTGATTATTGCTGTTGCCTCTAGTAATTCTGTGTGTGTTTTATAAGTTCCAGTCCATTTTAAGCCAGCAATATAACAATTTTTAAACAATAGTTGACTTAAAATAATTCAGCAAGTTTGGTAAAAACATTTAACCCAACCAGCTGGGTCAAAATAACTCAACATATGTTCTGTCCCAGCGCTGGGTTGCCAAATAACCCAAGTTGGGTTATTTTTAACCCAGCATTTTTTAGAGCGTAGTTTTTTAACCAAAATAAAAACTATGGTTTAATGTTTAAAAGCAAAGGAAGGAGGGAAGGAAGGAGGGAAGGAAGGAAGGAAGGAAGGAAATAAATAAATAAATAACATTTATTATTATTATTATTATTATATAATATTATAAAAACATATTATTAATAATAAAAAATTGCAATTGCATGTGTTTCCCAATTTGTTCTTCCTGATCTTTTAATGAAATATTGTGCATACAGTTTCATGGCTGCTAACAAAAAGATAAAAAAAAGGATAGATAAAAAGGATAAATATTTTTGTGTGTGCACAAATAACACACATATTCTCTATAAATCAATAGAGCTGTGACATGAAATATGCATTGAAATGGTATGCATCTGCATATCAAGTGTTCGTAGTCTATCTGTACACTCGTTTCATTGTTATGTACCTCAGTTCTTCCTTTTTCAATCCCATCTCAAACTCATGTTGGAGGTGCCATCTTCCCTGTGGTGAGGGCTGTTGGGTGCGTTCTGCTTTTGAGCACACTGATGTTCCTCTATTGCTTCCTGTCGTCCTGCCTGGTGAGCATGTGGTTTGTGGACAGTGTTGGTTGACGCTTTTTGTCAGCACCTCTTCCCTCTTTCATTTGTGCAGTGAGCGTGTCGTCCGCTCGCCTTCACACACACACACACACACATACACCCTCGGAGTGTCTTTCCTTTGTCCTGTGTTTTAATGGAGGTGGTAGCCTAGCTTCTTTCTCACACACATATGCACACACATATCTTCTTTTAGGTGCGAGTGTGCTAAAAGGACATTCAAGGCGATTCCTGTGTAGATACCTTTTTTTTTCTTTTTCAGACAAACAAAGACTTTAAACTTGATTTGGGTTTCCTAATGTTGTCACACACTACACATACAGGTCAACAGGTCTCGAAAAGTTTCAGACAGGGTTATTTTTTCGTCTGAATGACGAATTTGTACCACATCTGCATTCCCAGTAGTTTCAGGAACCCCAAGCAGAGGGTTTCTCTGTCTACCCTAGAGGCATTCAAATGTTAACAAGATAACGACTTTAAAGGAATTGAGAAACATGCTGGCACTGCATGGCCGTATTGGTGTTTTAGATGTGTGAAGAGCTGTTTTGGGTATGCATATCTGGAACGTATGAAACGGCACTGTTTGATGAACAGCTTGAAGACTGGACGCAAGTGCTTCGGGTGAGAGCATGCATGACAATGTCCAGCATTTCAAATATAATAGCTTTCATATGCGTGGCGATTACCACTGCTAATACTACACATTAGGCTGACTAAAAAGGACCATAGGGGCTTTTTTATTGTACTTTTCTCCAGCCATGCACCTCGATATAAAAGGATTAGGTCTTAGAAGACTTCTACAACAAGGTATATCAGTCAGTTTGCAAGAAATAAGTATTAAATAAAGCTGTGAAAGTATACAATGCTACTGTTTTTGATAGTATTATTACAATTAATTATATTTATACATGAGATAATTAACCAACATAGGCTCATTGGAAATACATGCTGAAAAAAACTGAAAAAAACATACCTATATGTACGAATCAATGCAGTTTGCAGTTGAAATGAACTCTAGAGGAAGTAAAACTCTGACAACGTATACCTTTTACACAAGGTACAGAGTTTTGATTATTATTGCCTAATTTTCACACAATTACTTGCAGAAAACAATTTTAACATCCTGTGCGGTTTGAAAACTGATCCTTTTGAACGTTTTCGTCACATATACAGCTTCATATGCATGAGTTTTGTAATTCAGTAGGTTTGCTCGGTAGCTCACCCGATACGGTGTTGCACTTGAGTGATGAAGAGTTCGGGTACGAAACCCGTGAAACTACGGTTTGACAAAACAGCTCAAATTAAAATAGCACGGCTGCATCAACAAATGCGGTTTTATATCACTTTAGCATTTGTTAACACTATTGGGTAGATTTAGGGTTGGGTTTGGTGTAGGGGTATTTCCAACACTACAGAGCATCAAACTTTAGTGACACTCCCCGGATATTTGAATTCTGAACAGCTGCAATATGTACCTCAAGCAGTGTAATAAAAACGCAGCAATACATGCCTGTACCAACGTAAAAAAAAATAATAATAATAAAAAAATAATAATAAAATATGCCACGGTCACGTATTGAAAGTGTGTTTTAACACCACTCTCTGGATATTTCACTTTGAAACTGCCGCGATGAGCCTGGGTTGTAATTAGCATTGACACTGGTGTGTCGTTGCACAAAATTCGGTTGCAGATCTGTTCTGATACATGGTCACAAACAGCAAGGAGGAAAACATTTTTTTTAAAAATACAATTTAAGTATTGCAATACAAAGTAATACCGTTTTTACTATGTCATCAATTGTTTTTGTTACTGCATAAAAGAAAGGATCATAAAAAACAAACAAACAAACAAACAAAAAAAAAAACCGCCACAACAATGATCTGTAGCTGTACAGCAAAAAAGTTTATGAAACAGCATTTGTGGCACCACCAGCATTTGCCTGGCAGTTTGCAGGCTATTTCCGACAGCTGGCAGGAGCTGAGCTCTTAGGAAATTACTCAAAATGTGTTTTTAAAAAGAGTTTCTCAGACTGGAGAATGAGGACACCATGGGGAGAAAGGCACACCTGCTTTCAGTGGCGCACCATGGGAGTCCAGCGATCGAGAGACTGGGACAATTTAGTTCCTAATGCCAGAGACTGACGTTGAACGTTTGCTTGCTTAAACCGCACTTACTGCACTTTCAATCCTGTCACTATTCATCTTATACAATGTCTGAGAAAATGTGATCTCAACTCTCTCAGAAAGACAACAGACAGTTTTTGCTGTTTTGCTTTTTGCCTGACATCAACATTTAGATGGTTTGTCATGTAGGTTTTGCGCTCTTTTTGATTGCACTGTACGATTCTACAGGTCCCATCTTATTTTGCCTACCCTACCGCA
>JAHKKF010531372.1:2658-18065 GCA_019740295.1 Labeo calbasu | reverse complement strand
GTAGAAAAGAAAAGGAATAAAACACCAACAGATTTGCAAAAACAGCTGAAATTATGAAGCAGGCATTTGTGCGAAGTCTGAAATCATGAACGTTCAGAAAAAGTTTACCGCATTCAGTTACATCACAGCTGCCATGTTGTTAGTCATTTTACTTATATGATTTGTTTTTTTTACCTTTAACATATAATAACCATCAAATAAATAAATGCTTTGTAAATTATATCATGTAAAATTTAACCAAGAACAAAACCTTTCTTGATACCTAAGAATTATTACTGAAAACAGATTTTCTGCTTTTCTTTACATTTCAGCATTTTTAATCTGATGGCTCCCGTAGTCTTATGGGATAGAGAAGTCTACACTAGTAATACCCCCCTCAGAACCTCTGTCTCTTGAAAACTGGATAAGCCCGATTCGGATGTGAATTGCTTCTCATGGATTCAACATTTACAGGGGTTAGTCTGTGATTTTATTGCCGTCCGAATCCAGAATGCCAGTGTTTTTCCACCACCCGCGTAAAAATCCTTGGCAGAATTACCTACTGTTTTCACACAAATGTGAAGGTTGTGTAATAATTTAATTGCTGTCTGAATCCACATCTCTGCATTTACAAGAATACACTGATTTAAAATTTGTTGTTTAAATCCTTTCTAACACCGTACGGTAACTGTTACACTTTGCTGAAATTTGTATGCATATTTATTACAAAAAAAAATACCGCAATGCTGGAAAGAACAATATTTTGTAACTGCACCACAGCAAATGGGAGCTGTTAAAAACAAAAAAGACAAGAAAAGTACATGAACATTTGAAATGGGTCACGATTATGCCAATACAGTTGTAAAATATTCTATATAACATACATAAAAATATAAACCAAGCAGTTTTGTTTAACTTATGTAAATAAGAGGTTGCATTAAGTTATTTCTGCTAATCTCCACAATTTAATGATATCCATCATTTTGAGCGATAAAATGCAAGACAGCAAACCACTTCAACTGTAGCATCTATTCCCCAATTTTTTAAACAGGAGATTTAAATAATCAAAAAACACATAGCATAATATCATTAGCTTGAATAATATATAGTATAATGAATTTATTTTTATTATTCCAAGTATAAAACATTTTATTTACAGCAGACAAGTATGCGACTGGCCATGTGAGCAGTGTGTTTCGTACGATCACAGAACTTTCTCCACTGTTTTATCACTGAGATGCCATGTAAATTTATTTTACAGACGTCCACATGAGAAACAACTACCGTCTAAATAGGGCAATATTTTGGTATAGGCCTACTGCACATTTGGCATACTGCTTTTTGCACACCACTGTATACATGAGAAGTTGGTTTAGCATATCACTGGATCTGATCCAAAGACAAATGATTTCATATATATGCATTATTTATGATTTGTATATAAGGGTGTGGATGATGCTGAGAGAATATGAGGCCTGAATCCCAAAAACATTCATCAAATTAGGGGAAGTAACTGTGCAGCACTCTTTGCAGGTTTTGCTGAAAGAGGCTGATAAGAAATATTTGAGAAGAACGATAGTATAGCTAAGTATCTAGCTGACCCAGCAACAAACACAAACCACAGTGGTTATGCTAAATCAGAAGGAACAAAGTCATATTTTCATAGTACGGATCATGTGACTTCTTCATCAAACACAAAACGTTGCCTGACGAGAATTAGTCCAGAACTTACCTACACATTAACGTAGACACAGACGAATGCATGTCAGTTCACATCTTGAAAGCAATGTTTAAAAAAAAAAACGCACACCAACATCCAGCCACAATTGCACGAATGGTTGCCACAGTAACGCTCTCATGCTAGGAAGGCACCTGCAAAGCATTACTGTGTTTTTTTCACTTATCTGAGAGAAAATTCTGACAAATAGTAAATGAAAATGTGCTACTCTATGCATCTATTATCCTGCCTGGTGCTTCAGATGTACAACAAAATGAAACTCGAGCTTTAATAGACTATAGAGTTGATGCAACGTATGCAATTTAAAAACATCATACCACTTACCGAGGATGTAAAAATCTCTTTGAACCGAACCTACATGACTGACTTCATTTTAATGCCCTCAAGCATCACAAGTGAATACTTAAAATCTACAGCTACTGTAGCTGCTGGAATTCAAAGTCATTTCACAGGCCAGTACAAACCAAATGTAATCATGAGATGTGCGCAACACCTTCCATTGACAAATAACCCTTAATACACCACTCACTCCCAGAGCGTTTTTGATTGAACGGCTGTAGTAACGGTAGGCTTTCATTATTTATTCTGTTTGTAGTCGCACACATTTAATATGGCTGACAAATTGCTGGAACTCTTTGTGGTGTGTTTAAATAAGAGTACGCTGGAGGGATTGGACGCACTTGTGAATGGGACGGGCATGTTTCGTAGTAAGCCGAAATAAAAATAGGTCATGTCTTGACATGCTTGTTGCCATGCCGTACACAGACGGCGGTGGCGCGTCATCGGGATGGGAGCATCCCATTGGTTGGAAATTTCAGGAGGGCCCTAACCACGGGTAGCAAACCTTGTTTGGCAAAAGCTTAGTGGAAAAGACATGGAGGGAATTCCTTTAAAGGAAAGAGAGGGCCTTAGGAAAGAGGGAGGACGGAAGAGGGATGCTGGGATGGAGGAACGGAAGGGAGGGAGCTGACCAGGCTAATCCTCACCTGAAGCAAACTGGTGCAAACTGTTGGGAAGCTCAGCAATTCATTAATGGGAGACACAGTGGGGAGGAAGAGCAAGTGTGTGTATGTGTGTGTGTGTGTGTGTGTGTATTGGTGTTTGAGTTAGTGCCAGGAAGGCCTGTTCATTTGTCTTCAGAGCTGTACATACAGTAGGGGTGTGAATTCCATTGGAGAGCCGCTTAAATGCCTTAGTGTCAGGGTTTTCAACAAAGAATTTGGGGCCAGAAGGAAAAAGATTAGTGTGGAAATACCCCCCTCCATCATCTCTCATCATAAAGAGTCTGGGTTTAGAATAAAAGACCATGCCGTAATCGTATAAGACAGTCCAAATGTCATTTCATATATAGCACTGAGAAGCAAAGAGTTGGTTTTGGAACAGAGTAGGTAGTAAGACTAAAATTAACGTGGCAAATCACTCAAAATCACTGTGGAAAAGACAACACTTCACAACTGCCATCAACTATGGAACTACACAGTCAAACAAAACAGTGTGGTGGTGGATTTCAAGAAACGTCCCAAGAACATGTCTAGAAACACTCCAAAATCAAAAAGACAAAAAAAAGTGAAGAGAAAAAAAATGTTCAACTTGTACTGTATTAAATTTTATTTGTGCAATTCAATTTGATATTATTAGTATTATTATATTGTTGTTGTTGTTGTTTATATTTATATTTCATTTTAAAGTACAGTTGAGAATGTGGAGGAGGGATGCACATAAGAGTCCTGAAAATAAGGTCCAAATAATAAATAAATAAATAAATAAATAAATAAATAAATAAATAAAAATGATTATTATTATTAGTTGTTGTTATTGTTTTATATGTCGTCTATTAGTACTGTGGTTATCAGAATATGGAGGAAGGATACGTGTAATAGTCATTAAAATAAGACTCAGTGCAACAACAACAAAAAATATTATTATTATTATTATTATTATTATTATTATTATTATTATTATTAATTGCTCGACAAACAATCATTTTTATTTTATTAATAATAATAATAATAATAATAGCATAAATGAAATTAAATACATTCATTTATTTTATTTTAATTAAAGACTTTATTTATTTCTTTTTATTATTATTAGTTAATATCACACAAAATCACTGTGTACAAAATAACACTTTATAACTGCCATTAACTATGGAACTACATAGAAAAACAAAACAATGTGGTGGTGAATCTCAAGAAATGTCTCAAGAAAATGTCTAGAAACAGACTCCAAAACAAACAAACAAATAAATTTACTGTGTTGTAAATACAAAAAGCATTTAAAAGTCTTAAATTTAATTCATTATTATTATTATTATTATTATTATTATTATTTGTTGTTGTTTTTTATATTTAGTCTAAATAATGGCTTTTAATTTTAAAGTACTGCAGTTGAGAATGAGGAGGAGGAATGCACACAATGGTCATGTAAATACAGTCAAGCATAAATAAATAAATAAAAATATTATTAGTTGTTGTTGTTGTTTTATATGTAGTCTATTAGTACTGTGGTTATGAGAATATGGAGGAAGGACACGCATAATGGTCATTAAAATAAGATCCAGCACAAATAAAAGTAAATAAATAAAAGTCCAAATATTATTATTATTATTATTATTATTATTACTATTATTTGTTGTTGTTGTTGTTGTTTGATATTTAGTCTATTAAAGTGATGGCAAGTACTGTAGTTGAGAATGTGGAGAAGGGATGCGCATAATGATCATGAAAATAAGGTCCAATTCAAATAAATACATGAATAGTAGTAATGACATTTAATTTTAAAGTACTGTGTGTGAGAATTGAGTATTGTGAGAATATGAAGGAAGGATACGCATAATGGTCATGAAAAAAAGGTCCAGTGAATATACAAATAAATAAATAAATAGGAATAAAATAATAATAACTTAATTTCTAATGTAATTTTTGGGGTGAGATATAGCCTTGTATTTAAGGCACAGGAAGATTACACAGCACAAAAGGACAGAAAAAAAGAAGAGTAGATAGCAATACAAAGAGGGATGTTTGACTGAGAGTGAAGCTGATCTTCAAACCAACCCCTCCTGTGTAGTCCACTCAGCAGGCCATGAAAACCCATGCAGCTTCGCTAATCAAACTTTCCAATTAGTGCTTATGAGCCCCAAAACAGCTAACATTAAAGGCAAGGAGCACAGCTCCACCATAAAATGAACAACAGATTCTCCCCTCTTCATCTGCAGACAGAACCAGACAAAGAAAGGAAGAGGCAGGGAGGGACAGAAGCAGCTTCGGTGTGTGCCATTTTCACAGTGCAAGTGAGTGTGAAAAAAAAAGTTCCACTTTAGTGACAGGAGGGGAACTACTTTTTCCTGATTCTTTGTTTCTTCGTTGTCGTCTTTTCTGAGCGACCCTGCCGGAGCTATAAGGCTGCTTGGGAAATGGCTCTCCGTTGAGACGACTAGCACAGTGTCACACATTTTTTTGTGTGCTTAAGTGTCAGCGTGTCCCTGTGGATGGAGACAGTGTGGGTATGGAGCAAAAAGGAGGGGTGTGGAGAGCAAGAGCAGAGAGTAAGGAAAACTGAGAGAGGGAGGATGACATTCCTAGTGATAAATGGGTAGGAGTGACAGTGCTGAGTGAAGCTGCCAAGCGAAACACCGCTGCTTGATCTGAGGCCTGTCCACTCTCCTCTTCAACACGCCCATGACCCCTTTATTTGTGAAGTGTCTATGTGCTGGAGGGGGCAATCAAAATGAAAATGCTCACCATTTTCTCTTCTTTTCTCCCTCGCGCACACACACACACACACACACGCTCGTACAGCAGCTCTGCCTGGTCATGCTGGCTGTTGTGGCTGTGCAAAGCTCCCACTGTGTTCTTAATTAGCTTCATTGATTGAATGTATTAATTAATCCCTGTCCTGAATAAATCATGCACAGACAGTTGTGTAGCATAAATTATTAGTGACACAAATTTGTTGCCACAGATGTCCCCAACCAAGTAAGATATAAGTCTAAAAGTCACCTTGGAAAGCCTCGGCTAACTATTTTCCTTCGTGTCTTCAATATTTAGCTGTGAAATCTGACCGTATCAGCAAAAATACTGACAAATAGTCTTATATACACTAAAACAGTATCTGCACTGCTATTTTTTTATTGCTTACACGATTAAACATAAGTGAAAAGAAAGCAGAAGTACACTCAAATCCCTTCAGACATTTCTTATTGTTTGTCCAACTTGCCACAACAGCCCTCTTAGGTCACATTTTCATTAGCAAACAGCACAGACTAGGAAGAAGTCTTGAGAACAATGGAAATGATGGCCCCTGCTTCGTGTCAAAGGATATTGTGATTAATGCAACATTAGAACTCCAAAAAAAGACCATCTTCAATCTGAAATGTTTCCAAATGTGCCACAGTTTGTACAGAAAACACTTGAGATTAATGGCTCAGTCCTGCTGCTTCATCATCAGTTTTTGACTTCAGGGACATTAGGAGCCTCATTGACAATAAAGAATCTAATAGCCACTCGGTGGAAAGGTTAACCAGCAGAGAGAACTGAAAAAAAGGCTGAAACTGAAAAACTTGGAGATTTCTCATTTACTGTAAACACAGTGCAGCCCTCCGAGTGCTATTGATGAAAGCATCATGTAGCCAAAACAGCAAGGCCGAATACATGTGGCTAAAAACGGTCGCAGAGCTATAAGCACATCATCAATAAAATTGATTCAGCGCTGTCTGCCTGCTTGCGTTTGCTCTTGTCTTCCATTTCCGGCGTTTTCCATCTGGAGGATTATTTTCAAATACGTCGTAGTGCCATTCGGAGATGAAGAGTAGCACTCGTTGACTGAACCGAGATACTGAAGTGAATACAATGGGATCTGCAATTACAAATAGCTTCAATATGTCCCAAGCTTTAGGAGCTGCGGGATGCCAAAAGTTTTGGTCATTAATGAGAAACTCGAGTCTCATACAGTTGCGGAAAGCTTAAAAAGGAAGGTCAGACTGAAGAAATCGCAAGAGACGGCAAATCCTAATGTTGTACTTTTGATTCATTCTCGCGTTTAGGTGATACGCTGATGCTCATTAGAGGAAAAAACACTGAGTTCTGTGTAGGTGTCCATGTTGCTTTGTGCACTTGTGAGGATTCAGCATTTTGAAAGTCACACAGAGGGATATCAGCCGAGAACTCGGACGGCCGTTTGAAGTGATCTGCTGTTTAGTGGATAGGGATAAAGACCAGCGGTAACCCTCTCGCTCCAGTTCTGAAATGAAGGGATTTCTTCACCCTTACTCTTCAGTGATCATAATAGTGGCAGTCGTGCAGCATGCAGGGTGGATCGCAACAAAAACAGAAGGAGGAAGCAATGCTAAGCATCATGCACAAGCTCTAAATCTGTTTATTAGGACTCATTCATGAAATGCTCCTTTCAAGGCCATACGCTTGTTTTGTGCGCTGCTTGTTTAAGTGATGTAGTGAGCAAACTTGCATCAATTTGGGCAAGGTTTTAGAATCAGTAATTCATCGTTTGCATGTTTGAACACAAATAAGCCACGCAGGGGTTCGGTGTGAAGCCTGGATGAGGGGTTATCCCGCTGTGAGTGTGGCATGAAGCAGCTTGACCCCCTGCATTCCAGCAGCCTGATCTACAACAAGCCGTCCGCTCGCTAATGATCCTGGATGAGCAAGAAAGCATGAACCGGGGGCAGCACACTGCCTCCCATATCCCAATGCTACGTAGGCCAAATCACCTTTGATTTAATTGGCCCTTTGACCTATCATAATACATCGGATAAATAAACGTAGACCAGCACGCCATGACCCCAGAGGGTCTTTGACTCGAGAGCTGACCTAATTAAACTTTTCACTGTGTTGGGTAATGGTAAAACACAGGCTTACAGTAAAGAAAAGAAGGAAGAGAAAAACAAGCTTAGAGGACTTTACCTGTCCAGCTGTTGGATCTAAGTTAATTACTTTAAAAAGGACGTTATGCTGATGAGCAGGAGAGATAGCGGGAGGAATGGATGATGGGAGCAGCCCCTCAGCGGATTCAAAGAAGAGCTTAATGCAGCCGGAGGTCGGGATCAAGGCCCTGGAGATGAGAAAGGAAGACAAGACGGCGGAGCCTGGGTCCTCAGAGACGATGATGATAGCCGGTTTGAACACGGCACTTCCTTAAGACTGAGCCCATTATGTGTGTCTAAATACCAAGTCCATTAACCAGTGTCCACACCCATGGGATCCGCTGCAGGAACTACCTCAGCCCTGGATCCACAGCTCAGACAGCCTGTAGCCGCCAGGGCTTCTCCGGGGATAGAGAACCCAATGCTCACGTCAACTCTTCTCCTGCAAAGTTTGGCCTAAAAGTGGAGATTTAACCATCTGACATAAAGGAGGAATATGCATTTAAGGGAGGAAGAGGAAATATTCCTTCAGGTGATGAAAAGATATTGACATTGCTGCAAGACAGATGGGTAGTGTCTTGAGGAAGCGTTCTACGCCAGTCGCTCTGGAGATATGAATAAACGATGCAAATGCAGATAGATTGAGTAAATAGGCTGACTGAATCTGTGCTTCACAGAATATGCCACTTGAACACAGTATTTACTTTGAGTGTCTATTCAGCTTCACCACAAAGGAATGACGCTGTTTTGACGCTATAAATTGTTCAGAGTTTTGACTCGAGAACGTTACCGAGTTTCAGCGCACACCGCAGGCTACTACATCACAGTATCGCACCAAAAATAGAGCCTTTTCATGCATTTAGAAGAGAAGACAGAGGTACTTACATAACATCACATGCTGAGAAACATCTCAGGTGATATACATCTCAGGTGATATAGAACAAAAGGTAAGCGCTGACTGGCTGTCATGTGAACAAACTTAAGGGTGATGTAACCTGCTGTACATGTCAAGAACATGCTCTTTGGCATTAGAAAACAGATATACTTGAGAGGAAACAGCTGCATTCCCTTCGGTGATAAAGATGCTCTCTGACAATCACTCAGGAGATATGAATAAAAACAAAAATGCATTTGGATATAGGCTTTTTTTTGAGTCTCTTCAGATTTGCAACAAAACAAATTAATGTATTTTGACACTTAAAATGTTCTGACATCAAGTCTAAGAGGCCACAGCATCAGATTTTCTGTCACAGAACTGTGTTTCGCTAGAAGTATAGCTTTTTCATGTATTTAGGAGAGATGCCGAAGGCACAGGTATCACATCACACGCAGAGAAACATCTCTAGGTGATACAAACCAACCAATAAATACAGACTTGCTGTCATCTGAACAAAGTTAAGAGGATATAACCACCTCTATGTGTCAAAAAAAGAGACACAAAATTCAAGGCAGGACAACAGCTCCAACTAGCAAACGTAGCTAGCCAAAACAGCTGTCCGCATTACAGATCTGTGCCACACAGCATGCGAAGCAGGTAGCCACACGGCTGCCGTTATGGGGCAGATTGTTGGAGGTAATTGTGGTCCTTTAAGTGGTGCGTTAGTTAGATGGCAGATCAAGCAGAGGATGCTGTTGTTTTGGCGCAGCAGCGCACTGGGGCTGATTACGCGCTGCACTCCGACACACGGCGCATTATTTATTGATGCCACGCACGCTTTAAAATGCACTGTCACAGCGGTAGGTGGCATTGTGCTGTCACATTCAAAAAAAGCTGTGGAGCGAGAGGGAAAAAAGTGGTTTCTCTCCATGCACCTCGCTATGAATTCAACTACAGCTTCACGGTGTTCGTTTTCCTTGTACCTAGTGATTCAAACTTTCATTTTATTCCTGACAACTTTCAATCACTATTTTCCAGTCATTATTTAGGATTGATACACAATACAATTGTGTAACAATTAGAAAAACTGAGCATTTGATAAATATGCACATGAAGTGAGTTTAATAAATGTTTTATTCCTACTGTACATGCACACTCGACATAAACTGAAAAACATTTAATTCATAAAGTCATTCATATATCTCACTCCTTCCAACCTTCATTATTAAATATTTGTCTTGTTTATTTCCATTCCATTTACTTCCATTTAACACATTAACATTTTTAATTTTAATATGTTAACTGTTATTGTGTTCTGAAGATTTGACCTTAAAACCCAATAAAAAAAATATAAGTTTGACAGGAGAGATAAAAAGTTAAATATCACAATGCTTTAACTAATATTATTACATGGCTCTGTGGAATACTTCATTCTGATTGGTCAGTTACCACATTCCAAGTTACAGTGGGGAAAAATGATTTGATCCCCTGCTGATTCCATACGTTTGCCCACTGACAAAGAAATTATCAGTCTATAATTAAAATCGTAGGTTTAGTGGAACAGTGAGAGACAGAATAACAACAAAAAACAATCCAGAAAAATACATTTAAAAAAAGTTATAAATTGATTTGCATTTTAATGAGTGAAATAAGTATTTGACCCCTTGGCAAAACATAGCTTAGTACTTGGTGGCAAAACCCTTGTTGGCAATCACAGTGGTCAGACGTTTCTTGTAGCTGGCCACCAAATTTGCACACATCTCAGGGGGGATTTTGTCCCACTTCTCTTTGCAGATCCTCTCCAAGTCATTAAGGGAGGATTTCAGTCCTTCACGCGTAGCGTGTTACCAATTGTTTTCTTGGTGACTATGGTCCCAGTTGCCTTGAGATCATTGACAGAGATTGACAGTTATTTTGTGTTTCTTCCACTGTTGACAACTGTTGTCACCTTTTCAAAAGCTGCTTGGCAATGGTCTTGTAGCCCATTCAAGCCTTGTGTAGGTCTACAATCTTGTCCCTGACATCCTTGGACAGCTCTTTGGTCTTGGCCATGGTGGAGAGTTTGGAATCTGATTGATTGTTTCTGTGGACAGGTGTCTTTTATACTGGTAACAAGCTGAGATTAGGAGCACTCCCTTGAGAGAATGCTCCTGATCTTAGCTTGTTACCTGTATAAAACACACCTGGGAGCCAGAAATCTCGCTGATTGATAGGGGAACAAATATTATTTCACTCATTAAAATCAATTTATAACTTTTTTGAAATGCATTTTCTTGCCTTTTTGTTGTTATTCTGTCTCTCATTGTTAAAATAAATCTACCATTCAAATTATAGACTGATCATTTCTTTGTCAGTGGGCAAACGTACAAAATTAGAAGGGGATCAAAAAAAATGTTCCCCCACTGTATGTTATTCCCCAATAACTGTAAAACTAACGGTAAAACTAACACAGATTCATCCGGGTAATTGCCTGCAGTCGGCACTGTTCACTTGCTTTTCTTTTGTTTGGTTGGCTAATAAAATATCAAAACTCAATTCAATATTATAAGTACAATTATTTAATTATGTCATCCTGGCATCACGGACTCGCTCTCTTATTTCATACAAACGCAGCTGCCGCCATTTTGCGACGACTGTTTTGTACACTGTAATGGATTATGAGATAACTAACAAACTGGTAAGATTTTGAAATATTTTCGTCTTAAATCAATATCTTTTGAAACGTTAAAATGTTGTGTCATAAGATCGCACCGTATCCCTTAAACGTCCGTCTATTTGAACTCGTTGCTTACTAGCAACTGCTTTCTTCACGAAAGATTTGCGTTCAAATACTTTAACTCACATCAATGTTTTATGTCTAATTATTTACTTTTGTGGCAAGCAGCTGTGTAAAAAAGCAGGATGACAGACATTATCCCTTAACTAACAATGCATTTGCTACAGATTGTTAAAGATTGATAATGTTAGTTAATAGAAAACATAACTATTAATTGTTGTTCATGTTATATCAGGTCCTTTAATATAAGTGTAAGTATAAGTGTTTTTTTTTTCTTAAAATAAAAAATAATATTAAAAAAGAACCATACTGTAAAGTGTTACTAATGTTGATTTCAACACGTTTATTTAAAAGTAGTTAAGGCTGTTAAACTGAAATCAGATGATATAAATACTCAAAGCGACATGTTTCCCTGCAGGCTGGCACTTTGCAGCCAACAAACGTTCATTTCTCTGAAGTGACACATCAACAAACTGTTTATCTGATACGGTTAAGGAGCATCCTTCCATATCTGCCTTTCTATTTACTGGCTGCTGAATATCGGTGACTATTCAGCTGCGACAAGTGACTACACAATAAACCGCAGTGTTGCAAAGGCAGCAGGCCTGTATTATTCAGATGCAGCGAGACTGCGGGCTGTTTGATATTAGAGACGCATTTGAAAGCCACAGGTAAGCTCGGGGGTTTGCCTTAATCCTCTGCTTGGGATGGAAGGCATGCTACGTTGCTATCCGTCCCCTGACTGCCCGCCACGTACGAGAGCAAAATGGCAGTCTACGAGTGGTGAAATGAGATGATTACGCAGTCCAAAGCTGCACTACTGTTCCACAAAAATACTTCATAACCACTAATGTATAGACATCTGGGAAGGATTGATTGTCACACAGGCCATCTACTATATATGAAGCGGATATGAGAGAGTAAATTTAATTACGGAGGTGTGATTTTCCCCTGGAGTAGGGGAGGGGAATTGTTTTGTACAGCCTCAGAGGTGGAGAAAATGCCTGGTGGTGAGAGGCATCGTGTAGGCTGCTGAGAAAAGCCTTGTATGAAAGCTGTCGGATCGAGGCTTCAGCGATAATGAAATCCTCTCTCGCTTTCTTTGTGCCTTTCGGTTAGTACAGTGACCAGAATACCTTCCGGTCGTGAAACAAACGTGCTCTTGCACAATACAGTTGGGCAACGTGCTAATTCGGTATGCATTATGAAGCTGGTGAAGAGCGCTAAAGGCTGGAGAGGGGAGATAGAGCGTGTAGACGGGGAGAACATTAAAAGCTTGTTTTGTTAGCGGCCCCCTGCTGGCAGAGCGCAGATCAAAGCTAATGCTGGAAATAGGGGACGCGTTGCATTGGGTAATCTCAGGGCCTCAGCTACTGGGCAGGGCGTTCAAGTCACCGACGTACCTTAGCCGGCACTGCGCGGGGACCGTTCCATCTCCTTTCCGGTTCTCACTCGTTCTTTCTGCCTCCAGTCGCTAAGGAGACCGGCTGGCTGTCCATCTCTATGGCTGCACACATTCCCCTCACGCAGATTTGGTTCAGTCCTAATTAAGGCTTCTCCTTTCATTTGTGGAGATAATTGGACTTTCATCTCACCAGGATGCTGCAGCCAAATCTATTCTCTATTCTTTACTTTTTAATGGGAAGGGGAGAGGAGGGGGACCCCGAAAAAACTGATGGAGAGCGAGAGGGAGAAGGAAGGAGAGAAGAAGAAAAATCACTTTCTTTAGGACCTGCCTAAATAATTGAAGATATCCTGGGTCACAAATATCTGTGGCACAATTAAGTACCTTCCACTTTTCCTGTTTTGGAGTGATAACAAACCATGATGGCGTTTGTTAGAATCATAGGAAAGGGATTTAATGAGGGAAGACCTGTGAGAAAGATGCTTGTGGGAGATCAGAGGAAGTCCCATAGAGATCAGCTCAGACCCAGCATTCCCTTACACATGCAAACAAGCACATAAATTCATCCAAATGCCTTCCATTTTGTAGCCTCACCTACTTTTGTTAGATGGAAAACTCAAGGGATCCTCTCCAAGCTTAGAAATGAGTCACAGAGGCAGATTTCACCAAAGCGGACTGATTTTGATTTGATTAGCAGACCTTAACAAATGTTTTCCTACTGGCTGATGTGCAGTCATTTCGCCGTAGTGCTAGATCAAATAAATATCTCTGAAGTCTGAGGTCTGATGAGATAATTAGATCAATTTCTTACCCATACATCCCCAGTGCACTCTGCACCACTGTGTAGAGCATTTGCTCAACTAGCGAATTATTTTGTCTTACGAAAGTTGCAAAATGTGAAGCACAGCCTGAAGGGCTGAGGATGTAAAGTAAGCAGGTGATTCTTGTTCACTACGTTTAGAAGGCTAAGAACTTTCAGGCCATGTATCCTCATCTAAATGACCTACTGCAATTATTCTCTTTTAACCTTGAGGTTATGCAAGTTGTAAAGACGAATAAAGCATAATCAAGAAAATCAACTGAAATTATCTATCATTATTGTCCAGTTTTCAACTGGTTATTTTTAAAAGCACTTACACTGAATGGCTTGCCTGCGGATTCTAAGAAACCTGATAACCTGCGAGCTCACTAAAGCACCTGTGTGTTCATGCTCACAATAGCATACACACAACAACATGCAACTGAATGCAGTCCCCAGGAAAGAAAATTCTAGCAATCCACAGACCTCACTTTTCGCGGCATTCAATGTGTGGCCTATAGATACTGTAGACACCAGTGATGCCCACAGCTGGTCACAGGAGACATAAGGTAATGTCTAGGATGTCTCAGACATCCCCCTGCACCTTAATTATTTAATTGAGGCAGTTATGTACATTGGAAAGAGAGTAACAGGGTTATTGCTGGCCTAAATCAGCTCTTAATTGAAAGGCAGCCATAAAAGCTGCAGGTGTCCAGCCCTCGGTGTCTGTAATTGGTGGCCCATGGAGTGCTGGGATGAGCAGCTGCTTAACACAGCGAGTCTGAGAGAATGACATGCTTCTAACCAACCCTGCTTAGCCTGCATAACATTTGTATAAATCCTTTAATGTAAGAGTTAACATCTTTCATTTCCAAGGAAATAACTGCATTAATTACAATGCCTTTAAATGACCATCTAAATGTTCGGACATGCAAGAATAAAATAAATAATTCTTTCTAATCAAGGCTAACCCTAAGCTTAGTCTAATAATTTTCCACATTTTCAAATAACGATATAGTCTTTAAAACTATTAACACAGATTGAAATATGGGGATTATTTAGTGATTTAAATAAAAAAACAAAAAAACAATGCCAATATTACAAAATATAACATCAAAACGTGTACAAATCACTTGTTTTTCTTAAAAAGCACTGTACAACAGCGACACCAGCAGGTAAAGTTACAGCGCGAGTCCGCGTCTCTCTCGCCTCCCCTGAGCCCACTGAGTTTTAACAGACCCCCTAAAGCATGCCGTGAGTTTGTTAGGGGGTAACAGAGAATGAATGGGGGAAAGTCTTGGGTCATACAATAAATCCCAGCTCTTGTATTTGTGTGCGTTCTGCATTTGCAAATCAGTCTGAATGGACAATATAATGGCGTTAATGGGAAGACTAAATTAAAAAAGTAAGTAAACAACTTACACACTTATATATAACCACTTTTTAGTCAAAATAAGACTTAAAATGGCATGAAAATATGATCTGTGAAGGTTATTAGAGAGTACTCAACTTGAATCAGTTCATCTGGTGTCAGTTCACATTCAGTTATCATCAACATAGTGTCGCTATATATATATATATATATATTTCTGCAAAACTGAAAAAACGTACATGTACGTACGAATCACTGCAGTTTCCAGTTGAAATAAACACTAGAGACAGTAAAACTCTGACAACTGTTATTCCTTTTTCACACAAAGCATAATTTACACATAGAATTTTGATTAGTAAAGCCTAACTTTCTCACACTTACTTACAGAATATTATATTATGGCTTCAAAACTATTTTAAAATGCACGATTTGAAAACTGACACTTTTGAACATTGTCATCACATAGCTTCATATGCTCAAGTTTTCCAATTCAGTAGGTTTGCTCAGTAGCTTGTGTGATTTGATGTTGCTCTGGTGTGAACCCTGTGAAACTACGGTTCGACAAAACCTCATCAAATCC
>JAHKKF010531371.1:3054-24602 GCA_019740295.1 Labeo calbasu | reverse complement strand
GGTAATAAAGGCCTTCTGAATTGAATTGATGTGTTTCTGTGAGAAAATTACTCATATTTACAACCTTATAAACTGCATTCTGTAGCTTCCGCTAACTGTCATACACGCGTTCATGAGAGAGTGGCGTTCAAGCATGTGACGTTGGACGTAGGCGAATGCGGAAGCATAGAGAAGACAGCAAAACAAAGCAACGATCACAAGTTAGAATTACAAAACGAGGATTTGTAAAGACAAATGTCAAGATTTCAATGTTAGCCAAGAGGAGACTGGTTTTCCTTTTGCTGTAAACAACTTGGTTCTCACGAGATTAGCATATTCTTACCTGAACTTATGCTACACCTACATGCTACGTCATCCACTGGAACACCACTCTTGTGAATGTGCGTAAAGCAGTTAGCGGAAGCTAGAGATTACAGTTTATAAAGTTTTAAATATGGATGTTTTTCTTATACAAATGCATCGATTCGCTTCAGAAGGCTTTTATTAAACCCCGGAGCTGTGTGGAGTACTTTTTATGATGGATGAATGCACATTATTGGACTTCAAAATCTCAACAGACATTCACTGCCATTATGAAGCTTGGAAGAGCCAGGACATTTTTAAAACATGTTAACATGTTTTCATCTGAAAGAAGAAAGTCATACACCTCTCTAGGATGGCTTGAGAGTGAGTAAATCATTGGGGTAATTTTCATTTTTTGGTGAACTATCCCTGTAAATGTACCTATCTTCAGGCCATCCAAGATGTATATGAGTTTGATTCTTCATCGTAACAGATTTGGTGAAATTTAGCATCACTTGGTCACCAACGAATCCTCTGTAGTGAATGGGTGCCGTCAGAATAAGAGTCCAAACAGCTGATAAAAACATCACAATAATCCACAAATAATCCATATGATTCAGTACATCAATTAATGTTTTAGAAAGTGAATACAATTTCTTATGAAGAGAATAGAAAACATATTATGAAAGCATAATTGTAGGAAACATACCATCATTAAGACTTTTTACCTTTAAACTGTCATTTCTGACCAAAATATCCCACACTCTCAAAACTAAAGGTACAAAAGCTGTCACTGGGGAGGTACCTTTTGAAAAGGTACACTTTTGTACATTTTAAGTACTAATATGTACACTTTAGATGCTAATATGTACCATTAAGGTACCAGTATGGACCCTTTGAACAGGTACCGCTCCAGTGACAGCTTTTTTACCTTTAGTTCTGAGAGTGAAGAGTCCATAATTCATAATAACACTTCCTCCAGTCAGTCCACCCCCTCTTCTCTCATATCAAAATCTACCAACATATTTGTTTAGGACTGTTTTCGCTTGTAAACATTGCTTAATCTGTGCATATTTCTTTCCTGAAGCAACGGTTTGAAGTTAAAAATGTCTTAATGATGGACTTGCTTATTATTATGAATGCAGATTGTGTATTACTCACATTACTTGTGGATTATTGTGATGTTTTATCAGCTGTTTGGACTCTCATTCTGACAGCACCCATTCACTGCAAAGGATCCTTTGGTGAGCAAGTGATGTAATGCTAAATTTCTCCAAATCTGATTGAAGAAACAAACTGAGCTATGACTTGGATGGCCTGGGGGTGAGTCAATTTCCAGCAAATGTTTAAGTTTGGGTAAACTATTCCTTTAAGAGCTTTTAGTATGGTGAGCGAGCAGCTGCTTTTCTAAAAGAGAACCTTATCTTTAATTTTGAGGCGCTGGTTGGTTTTCCCCCCACACTGGACAATAACAGTAAAAATATGATTCGATTTAGCAACAGAAACAGACAAACAAGTCTCTTTCAAAGCTCCTGTGTTTCCGTTATGACCCAGAGGTCTGAAATAAATGAGGTCTTATGGGGCAACCAACTGCACAAATTCATTTCCATTCTGTCGAACATGCTGCTTCCCAAATGTGTTTCCCTTGCTTCTTTTTGACTGTTTTAATGCACTAGAGTAAAAACATGGTAAAACACTAATTTTCAATAACCTTAGAGCTACTCATTTATAGTTTGTTTTCATAGAAAATGCAGTGGGGAATATTGAAATGAGTTACTTCTTGCATCTTTCAAGCAGTCATTTCATCTTGGTAACGGGGAAAACAAGGTTTAACCACCTAGCTAGAATATTTCCAATTAAAATAGTAGTTATAATAATAGTAATAATCGTTTAACCGCTTCCTTCTCTACGGATTGATTTGTGTGTATTTATTTGTGGGGTTTTTTTATGGTTTTGGTCATAGGAACTTTAAAGGTTGCTCAATACTGTATGATGACGCTATGACTCTGATGCTCTTTAAGCCCAAGCCAGATAATTTTAATGAGCAGCGGGTTGAATCTATAGCCCGTGGCTAAGTACTAAATGTCAAGTAAGTGCAAATCAAAATTAATTGATACAGGAGCTTATCCGTGTTCATGGCACTCTCGGTTTTGTCAAGTGTTCAGAGGCCTCAAGGATGACACGATACTAGAAGGCCATATTTAATAAAAATAAATATTGCTTGTACAAATTCCAGCTAATTACAGTCCTCTCACCCACACGAAAGAGAATGTGAAATTGTGTTTGCGGCCAGCTTCAGTTTTTGTGGCCAACTCATAGCGATAAGAAGGTTCATCTAAGGTCTGCTTCATTCCTTATTTATTTCTTGGCCCGTAGAACATCACTTGAATAAAAACTAGATGTTTTGGAGTCTGATTTCCCTTAAAAAAAAATCTCTCGTGTGAAACACAGTGCTTTTCCAAAGTGCTTGAATCTCAAGTTACCTTATAGAGCATTGAGACACTAAAGGAAAGTTGTTCTGAGCTATTTTTAAAAGCTATTTTTAAAGATAAAAAGAGATATTAAATCTCCTCTAGTTTAATGTCAACCAAATAAAATTCCTGCGCAATTGGGCTAATTTAAAGTCCCCATGAAACCAAAATGTAAGTTGTTTTTGCCCTTTAGTATGAATATGTTAGTCTTAAGGTTAGTGTGCTTCAAAACAATGACAAAATTTGCTTTTACAATATATAAGCATTCAAAACTTACAGTTTCTAACTTCCACCAATATGAATCAACGACTTTGATGACATCACCCTGCACTTCAGTTTCTCAGCAAACTTTCTGGCCAATAAAATGCTCTCTAGAACTTGAAGTGTCCCGCCCCCTACGCTATAAATAAACACTGAAGTTGCGGCTGAAATCAGTCACTTGTTAACACAATTTTAATTTTCTGTACAGTGAATGGCACGTAATATACAATATAGGTGATGAAGGAATGTTTCAGACAGTGTAAATATGCATTCCATTGGGGCAAAAGAAGTGTGGTCCGGTCCAGAGAAACGCAGGTTGTTTTTCACATCCACAGGTTGAAGTAACCACAATTACGTGATATTTAGTCCCTTGAATGCAAATTTTACCTGGGGAACCCCCGTGAAAAAACATGTATTTTACCTACCAGAATGCTATTTTTTTATTTTTATTTTTATTTTTTATTTTATTTTTTTTTTACAATGGGTTTTTGCAGTGAAACCTGGCAAAAAATTTTAACCTGCCTTTGTTCAATATTTAGATTTCTGTTGAGAAAATCTGTGTGTGTTTCTACATGTGATATTTAGTCCCTGGAATGCAAATTTTGCCAAGAAATCCCGCCAAAAAAAAGTATTTTACCCACAGAACGTAATATTTACAAAGGGGGTTTTGCTGTGACTGTGACCTGGCAACCCTGATTGAGAATTTTGAACCTGGCTTTACTTTATATTCATATTTCTGTTGAGAAAATCTATGCGTGATTCAGAGCACTTCAGTGGACCTTTAGCTCTGCTAAGAAAGTTGTTTTTCACATCCACATTGAAGCAACTGCAATAATGTGATATTTAGCCCCTGGAATGCAAATTTTGCCAGGGAACCCCACCAAAATCCATGTATTTTACCCCACCAGAATGTGTTTTTTTGACAAGGGGGTGTTTTTCTGTGAAACCTGGCAACCCTGAACAAAATTTTGAACCTGGTTTTATTCAATATTAAGATTTCTGTTGAGAAAATCTATGCATGTTTTAAAGCACTTCAGTGGACCTTTAACACTGGTATGCGAGTTGTTTTTCACATCCGTGGGTTGAAGCAACCGCAATAATGTGATATTTTGCCCCTGGAATACAAATTTTACCAGGGAACCCCACCAAAAAACATGTATTTTATCCACTGGAATGTGATTTTTACAAGGGGAGTTTTGCTGTGAAACCTGACAACCCTGAACGATCATTTTGAACCTGGCTTTACTTAATATTCAGATTTCTGTTGAGAAAATCTATGCATGTTTCAAAGCACTTCAGTGAACCTTTAACACTGGTACGCGGGTTGTTTTTTACGGGATGAAGCAACTGCAATAATGTGATATTTAGCCCTTGGAATGCAAATTTTACCAGGGAGTCCCACCAAAAAACATGTATTTTGCCCACCGGAATGCGATTTTTACAAGGGGGGCTTGCTGTGAAACCTGGCAACCCTGACCAGGAACTTTGAACCTGGCTTTACTGAATAATCAGATTTCTGTTGATAAAGTCTATGTGTTTCAAAGCACTTCAGTGGACTTTAATACACATTTTATCAGGGAACCCCAATGAAAAATGTGTATTTATCCAATGGAATGGATTTTTACAAGGGGAGCTTTGCTGTGAAACCTGAAACCCTGAACAAGAATTATGAACTTGGCTTTATTCAGTATTCAGATTTCTGTTGAGAAAGTCTATGTGTGTTTCAGTGCAATTCAGTGGACCTTTAACACTGGTATGCAGGTTGTTTTTCACTGGTTAAAGCGACTGCAATAACGTGATATTTATCCCCTGGAATGCACATTTTACCAGGGAACCCTGCCAAAAGATGTGCATTTTACTCACCGGAATGCGATTTTTACAAAGGGGGTTTTGCTGTGAAAACCTGGCAACCCTGAATGAGACTCTGAACCTGGCTTTACTCAATATTCAGATTTCTGTTGAGAAAATCTATGCATCTTTCAAAGCACGTCAATGGCCCTTTAACACTGGTACAGGGGTTGTTTTTCATGGGTTGAAGCGACTCCAATAACGTGATATTTAGCTCCTGGAATGCAAATTTTACCAGGGAAGCCTGCCAAAAAAAATGTGTATTTTACCCAGTAGAATGTAATGTAATATTTACAAGGGGGGCTTTGCTGTGAAATCTGGCAACCCTGAATGAGCTTTATCCAATATTCAGATTTCTGTTGAGAAAAACTATGCAAATCATACTTCGTGTTTAATTACTGTACATAATGTCTTGTTTGCACACATTAACACATATTTTCACAAAATTTGTAATAAAAAAATGTCTTAATGTACTGTGATCAGTTAAATGGGAAGTATGGTGATATCAATTATTTTTTGTCCTATTCACGTTTGGTCTTGTGCTTAAAATCAGTAGTTCAAATGGTCATTCCACAAATGACTGTTGTACTCAACATCTTGAAATGTGCTACTAACTGTAATTAATGTGCAATGCCAGGAGAAGCCCTTGAGAAAGCCCTGTTAGCTCCCAGATAAACACTACGGCTGAATCACGGAGCACAGCTGTTGTTGCGTAACTGATGTGTTTTTTAATAACCGTGTAATGGATGTAACATGGTTTTGAATCAAAACACGGACGTTACGATTATCTTAACGCTGCAGGCCTGTGCACCATCTGCCGATGTCTATCGACCTTTAAGGTTACTGTAAATAAAGAGCAAATTAATTCAGAATATATTAGCCTGTCAGGTTTGCGAGTTTTGGCCGTGAAAAGAAAGCCAAATACGTGTTGCTTATGTCACAAGTGAGTCAGTTTGTAATAGAGACATTATTATAGCAAATCTACCTGTTTTAATATAAAGTAGGCGGTTTTGTCAAGTCAATTATTTGGGCATGTATTGCAGTGGTTTAATCCACTTAAGCAGGAAAAATGACACCCTTGCTAAACAAATGTCTGTAATCTGCTCGTTTCAGGGGAAAGAGCATGTTGTACCGTCGTGTTGGCGAAAATTTCTGTATTTTAAAAAAATACAGCATGCCAAGAACACCACATTGCTTTCCAAGGTTGGCTGAGAAAATTAGCGCAAGATTATTTGAATTTCAAATGTGGAAATATTTCTGATATGAAAATGTTTGATCTTAACAATGTGAGATTTCAGGGGTGCAGAAACAAAGTGAAAATGTGTGCAAGCGGCATTTTAAAATATACAATGGGATCCAAAAGTATGAGGCCAACTAATATTCAGTGTAATTTCCTGTTCCTTTTTTAAATTTAGATAACCTTTGCCAACATTTAGTTAATCTTTAAAAAATCTTCAGCAAAATATAAAATTAATATCCATTTTTCATACTGTTTCATACTGACATAATTTTGATGCCCAATCTTACCATTTAAAATGTATTTTAATTTTTTTATGTTTTATTTATTTTCTATAATTTATTTCTATAATATATAATCATTTATTTGCGTAATTATTTCTATAATACACACTCATTTAGTTAACCTTAAAAAAAACCTTAAAGTTAAAAAAAAATCTTGATCTAATTTTAAAATTAATATCCATTTTTTATACAGTATAGCCTATTGTTGTGATGCCCAATCTCACCATTTAAAATGAATTTTTAAGTTAATTTTAGTGTTTTATTTATTTTATACAGGTTATTTATTTAATATATAATCATTAAATTTTGTGTAATTATGTATGTAACACACATTTTTATACAAATAATTACAAAGTTATTAGCTATTTATTGGTTATCAACTATAACATGAAAACAGTAATGCATACTAATGGATGATATGTAATCACAAATTAAGTACTTATTATATGATATTACATGTGAACATACTAAAATATTTTATTTTGTTAAAATAATCATAATTATAATTAGATCATACTAAAATATTTTATTTTGTTATAATAATCAGAATACACTTTATTGCTTACATGATTGCTTAATATTCACAAAATGGAAGTCAATTATTTATAATTACAAATTTTTTTATTTCTTAAAAATATTTTGCTTATACAGTTGAAATCAAAAGTTTACATACACCTTGCAGAATCTGCTAAATATTAACTATTGAAAAAAAAGAGGGATCATACAAAATGCATGATAATTTATGTTTATTACTGACCCGAATAAGATATGTCATGTTTACATATAGTCCACAAGAATAAATAATAGTTAAATTTATAAAAATTACTCTGTTCAAAATTTTACATACACTTGATACTTAATACTGTGTTGTTACCTGAATGATCCACAGCTTTTCTTTTCTTTTCTTTTCTTTTCTTTTCTTTTCTTTTCTTTTCTTTTCTTTTCTTTTCTTTTCTTTTTTCTTTTCTTTTTTTTTTTTTTGATAGTTGTTCATGAGTCCCTTGTTTGTCCTGAACAGTCCAGAAGCTTCAAACACTCACTGATGCTCCAGAAGGAGAAACGATGCATTAATAGCCAGGGGGTGAAAACTTTTGAACAGAATGAAGATGTGTACATTTTTCTTATTTTGCCTAAGTATATATATTTTTTTCATTTAGCACTGCCCTTTAGAAGCTACAGAAGATACTAACATGTTCCCCAGAAGACAAAATAAGTTACATTTACTCTGATCTTCAAATTCAAAAAGTTTTCACCCCCCAGCTCTTAATACATCATTTGTCATTTTACAGTCATTGTTGGAAAGTGTTCAAATACACAAAAATGCTGAAATACCAAAGAATTTGTGGGACCTGAAGGATTTTTCTGAAGAACAGCAGGCAGTTTAACTGTTCAGGACAAACAAGGACTATCACTAAACAAAAACAAACAAACAAAAACACAGATGTAATGTCATATTTAATATACTTCATAACAATAACGTTAACAAAGAATTGAATACGTTTTCCTTCTCTTTTAATTTTTATCAGTATGGTAAGATTATTGTATTCAATTCAACGTGATAAATTAGTTGAATCACAAGTAATCAAAAACTAGTCAGATTACATTACCTTACAATTTTCATCACATAATTTGTATTCATGGAATAAATCTACCCAGCACTGATAATAATACTGACTTATTATCTGCTATAATTTTGCATTACGGCAAAAAACGAACATACCAAATATGCCAAATTTCAGATTCTTTTCATGATATAGCTATTATGAAAGCATACTGTAGAGCTCAAGCCTTTTGATGTTGACTAAGCTGCAGCAATTCCCGCCATGTGTGAAGCTGTTTTCTGCAGCACGTGTGGGGCTGGTTCTGAGTCAGTATCTGAGTGGGTGGACATCAGCCTACCTGCGGCCCAGGATGTTGGCCTCACGCTGAGGAGATCTGTAGACGCTGTGAACCATTTGCCAGTCATCAGTGTTCAAGTTAGTGCATCATTATCCCTTCAAACAGCCCTACTAATGCGAAGCAAAGTGGGGCTCTCCCACACCGCCTGTTACGGGACAACAGAGCTAAAGCTAGTGGTTTGCCAGACACTGCAGGGAAGAGGATTCGGGGTCTCGCTGGCTCAGTGCGACACAGTGATCAGGATGAAAGACAAAGAAACACTTAGTCACATAACCCATTAAATGAAAACCAGCAGAGAGAGCTGTGCCTTTCAGATAGAGAGCGAGCGAGAGATTGCTGGAGTGAGGCTGGAAAGAGGTTCATTTATTATCAGACTTTTCTGCACAAGTACAAAATCAGTCATTGAAATTGGAAAGTAATTTTAGTCATAGTTTTATTTATATAAAAAACTTCAAATTTTTTAAATATCTCCACATTTCTTATCACATAATTTCAGTTGCAAAATCAGAATAGTTTCATGTTTCCAGGTCATGGTGCTTTCTGCTGAAATACTTGAACGAAATGCGAGCACACAGTTTGTTTACCATATTGCATGAGAATAAACCAAATATTTAAACATTTTATGTGTTAATTTATTGGTCGGTCACAAACTCAATTCACAAAACGTCAATTGCAGCCCACTCATCCGAGTATCTAAAATTGGCACTTTTTTCATGTCTCTTGTATCACACTTCAGACATTTTCTTGTTTTGTACACTACTATGAATTGTAAGATATTAAACAGATAAAATTTTAAAGGGGTCATCTGATGCCAAGTTCACTTTTACATGTTGTTTGAACATTAATGTGTGTTGGCAGTGTATGTACAAATCTACCCTATAATGATAAAAATCCATGCAGTGGCTTTTAATTAATCTGTAAAAATAATATTCCCTTTTTTAAAATCGAGCCATTCTTAGATGCTGTCACACCGACAGAGGCCGCTCCCACGATAGTTGATTGACATGAGCGTTTTACCTCAGATCAGCTGTAACAGTCCGCCGACTGAGGTGTTGTGTTGCTGGATGTAATAATGAACATAGTGGTCATCATTTACTCCTGACATCTGAGCCACTGAAGATGCAGTAGATTACGTTTGTTTGTGAATGTTTGTTTGTGAATGGAATGCGCCTCCCGATCTACATATCTATGTTCGCGCAAATCATTCGTGATCCAGCTTCACTTACAGCAGAAGTGAGTATAAGGTTTTTTTGTGAATTTTTGCGATCGCCTTTTCTAATAATGTGCTAGTTAGCAAGTTTAGCGGCTAAATGCGGCTAAAGTAAACCATTGAGAATTTTTAACCAAAGCATATTATAGTCTTTTCATTAAGACACTAAAGAATCATATCAACTTGTGGAAAATGGGCATCCGATGATCCCTTCAAAACCGTGGTAAAAGGTATGACTACACTGTCTCATGTTTGTGACGTTTGAACAAACATTTCAAAACCGTCTGCTAGGAACTGTTTGTCGTCATGAAAGCTTTGCGTTTAGGGCTTACAATTTTTTTTTTTTTATCTATATTTTGTGTCCAATTATTTACTTATGTTGCCTGTAGCTGTGTAATTTTAATGTGTGACTGGAAATCGTAAACTATCCTTGTAGTTTTGGAATATTAATTTTAACATACTTCGATATATAATACTATTTAGGATGGATAGTTGCCTGTGTGAATAGGGACACAACTTTGCGTAGTTTATTGCGCCACCTACTGTTCACTAGTTTTTGATTTTTGGGTTTTACATCAAAACAGTGGAAAAGTAGTTTTATATCAATGATATCCGATGACCAATTCGTACGTATTTTACGAGGTTGCTAATTCGTAGTAATTAGTATGACGTCACTCATACAATTTTGTACGATAGGTCGTTTAGGGATGGTCCTTCGTACAACTTCCTACTAATTAGCCACCTTGTAAAATATGATCAGTTTTTCAAAATTCATACCAAAATTGTATTTGTGAGGTCGTACTAATTCATTATTATTATTTTTACTTTTTTAATTTATTTTTTATAGATAGGACAGTTGAGAGACTACAGGAAAGCAAGGAGAAGAGAAGAGAGGATCGGCAAAGGACCTCGAGACGGATTTGAACTCGGGTCACCGTGAGCGCAGTTGCGCCATGTGTCGACGCACTAACCACAAGGCTATTGACGCCAACATGAGGTAATGCTAATTCATATAAATTAGCCACCTCATAAAATATGTACAAATTAAGATTAGGTTGTTAATATTAGGGATGTCCCACTCAGGTTTTTGTGCTTCCGATCTGATCCGAGTCATTGAATATTGAGTATCTGCCGATAAACTAGTTGTATTGTATACAGTGAAGGTAAAAATAAAAAAAATAAAAAAAGAATCTGCAAAATGTTACTTATTTGACCAAAATATGAGGGATCATACAAAATGCATGTTATTTTTTATTTAGTGCTGACCTGAATACGATATTTCACATAAAATACATTTACATATAGTCCACAAAAGAAAATAATAGTTATATTTATAAAAATGCCGTTCAAAAGTTTGCATACGCTTGATTCTTAATACTGTGTTGTTACCTGAATGATCCACAGCTGTTTTTTTGTTTAATGATAGTTTTTCACGAGTCCCTTGTTTGTCCTGAACAGTTAAACTGCCTGCTGTTCTTCAGAAAAATCCTTCAGGTCCCACAAATTCTTTGGTTTTTCAGCATTTTTATGTATTTGAACCCTTTTCAACAATGACTGTATGATTTTGAGACCGGTCTTTTCACACTTAGGACAACTGAGGGACTCATATGCAGCTATTACAGAAGGTTCAAATGCTCACTGATACTTCAGAAGGAAACACAATGCATTAAGAGCCGGGGGTGAAAACTTTTGAACTGAATGAATATGTGTACATTTTTCTTATTTTGAAGAATAGTTGCAAAGGATTTTGCCCCAGTTTTGCACCCCCCACCCCCACAGAAAGTGATATTGCGATCGTGACACCCCCACCCCTCCACTTTTTTGAGGTGGGCCCAGAATTCGTAGCAACACCACTGCTTCCCCTCATTAATTTTTAAGATAAGATTAACACTGCTGAATACATCTGCTGTTAGAGCATGCCTGTTAGAGTTAAAAAAACATTTATTAATTATTTTTCATTCTTAATTATCATGTATCTGATCCATACGGTGGCTCTAAAACATCTGAAGACCTCAGCTGGGTTCATTTGGCCACATAACAAAATGACATGCATACATTAAGTGTGGGTTAGATGTCCAAATGCTTTTTTCAGCCACTGGGTGTATTCTAAAATGTGTTTAAAACAAGCACACATATTAACACTGAGAAATACTGGCATGAATCCTGGAAAGATCACTTCTCATTAAATTATGATATGGTTTAGGAAGGCAGGAGCCTAGCTGACTTCATCCTGGATCCAGCCCACATGGATTTAAAATAACTGTCAGTGAATTAAGAGTAAAGAATAGCTAATGTTGTTATTTTCAAGCCACTCCAATGTTACGGCCATAATGAATCATCAGCTATATGTCATTCAAAAGTGTTAGTATGAAAAGACGTGAACGATATTAATTCAAAGAAAACTAGGAAATCTGTTTGCTTAGTGTTTTAATTTGTCTTGAACAGATGCCAACTAGCGTGATGAACGGCAAGAAATAATTCAATCAGCAACCACTCAAATTAGCATCTGACAGCACGGCTGTGGCTGTCGCCCACAACTTTATATCATAAGAAATCCAGGAATAGATTATAACGAATACTTGGTCAAACTTTCACTTTTTTTCACCTTGAGAACACGTTTTGTCCCCTAACACTGATTGCACAACTTGATTGAGAACCACTGGGTTGTATTGTATGTGCTGAACTGCAAAATTTAAAATGCAGTTCAAAGATCACAATGGCTCATTGTGTGGAGCAAACCACGGTCATGTCAAAAACTTCTATAGGAGATTCTAAAGCATTATTGTATGGGGTTTTCAGACTTTTTAAACAAGAGATCATGTGTGAAAACACACTTATACTGTGTGAGAAATATATTTATATTCATAGAAATAAAGCATGGACTAAAAGAATACTTAAATACAAGCAAGTACATTTGTATTCTTATTGTTTGTTCTAAAAAAAATTCTTAAAGTTATACAGTATAAATGCACTAATTGCAAGTATATTTCTACTACAGTAGTACCTCAGTGCACTTGAGAAAGTATACTAAATACCACTAATACTTTAATAGATTTTTAGTGCATTAAAGAAGACCTATTATTCCTTTTAACAATATGTAATATAAGTTGAAGATGTTCCCAGAATGTGCCTTTAAAGTTTCAGCTCAAAATACCCCATAGATAATTTATTATATCATTTTGAAATTGTCTATTTTGAGTAGAAGCAGAAACATACTGTTATCATGCATGTCTCTTTAAATGCAAATGAGCTGCTACTCCCCACCCCCTTTTTTAGAATAGGGCTGTGCCTTTACAGCTCATGCCTCAGATATTCTGCCAAAAAACATCTGTTTGGTTATGATTATCATGTCTATCGTGCTGAAATGATGAGTTTTAAACCTATATTAGTTTAAAATTCAGATATGGGGTTTTTCTGAGCGCACACATCCGAAGCACACGCACAGAAAGTGGCTGACACACAGCATGTGAGTACTAAACTAAGTTCTCTTTCATGTCTTATTGCGCTTGTCAAAAACACACAAGTTTATGTTGAAAACACACAGGAGTTACAAAAACAGTCAGTTAAGTCTGTGAAGGTAAACAGCTGGGAAAGAAATGACATATATTTCTATTAGATCTGTGCAGCAGCAGCGTAATGTACAGTAAATAAATTAATAAACCCACTGGTCTCTTGTCTCCTCTGAGGCTGGGACTCTAAATAGTGTTCTGTGCTCGTCTACACAGCCAACAACAGAACAGTTAGCATGTTTTGCTTGAATTTTTGCCATGGCGTTAGAACTGGTGCACAGTTGTCGCAAAAAACAAAACAAAACAAGTGTGATATATTATTCTTATATTTTAAATAATTCCATTTTCTATGTATGATGAGTACATTTAAAAGTGTATGAAAGATGTGTACTACAAGTGGTATCTAAATACATTTTTAAATACAGAGATAGTATGTTAAAAGCACACACTGTAAAAAACAGTTGAGTCAACTTAAAATAATTTGTTACCCGGCTGCCTTAAATTAAGTTAGTTCATTTTGAGTCAGTCAACTCAAAAAATGTTTAGTCAGCTTGAAATGTTAAATGTACTAAGTGACAACTTACATATAGCTGCAAGCAGCGATGACCGGGGTTCAAGCGATTTAAGGCATTTAAGCACAAAGAAGACATTGTTATTTAGCAAGCCTCTAACCAGCTAAATCAGTGATTTAAACAAGGATTTTTGGCAAATCTAGGTGACTTACTATATAAATGTGATGTTTTTTTTAAATGTTTATGATTGTTATAGCACTGCTGTGGTCTGATCTCATTAAAACTCTGCAAGTTTTGAGATTTTGTTTAGGCTTTATAGACTTTTGGATATATGTGGACAGGTCCTTTTTTCGAAATGACCCCGTTATAGCTGCCCAAAGGGTAAATTTCAACATTGTTTTGATAATTATTGACCTACAGAGTCCAGAGAATTGTACTGCAGAATTTTTTTTCCAGATTAAGTGAAAAACCTAGGACTAGTTCGCAAAAGTTTTCTCAATCATTTAACGAAGGAACAGCAGTGGTCTCGGAATGAGAAGGTCTATTGTATGATATGAATGTCAGGCGTATGTGTAAAAAATCGTGTTATATACAGTCGTGTATGCCCTTGAATACAATATCGCTGCCCAGTGGCCAATTTCTTTTAAATTTCTCACAGACCTTTAAGGTCTTGAGTCAAACAGGCCCACCGTGTTTCGCTCTGATCAACGTCCTGTTAACGTTAACCTTGTCTAAAGGTGCTCATCTGCCTATGGTGGGCATGTTTTTTGAGATAGGCAAATGTCCTAAAACTTTAACAGGGTTGCCAACTCTCACGCATTTGGCGTGAGACACACGCTTTCAGGCTCTGTCTCACGCTCTCACTCTGCCTATGTAAATCTCACGCTTGCGATTTTAAACAAAGTTTCAGCTTTCAAATGTTGTAAGTTTCAATACTGAATTCAAACGATAAATACCATTTTGGCGCTCGTAACGTGGCGTAAATCGTAAATGTAGCCCTTCTGTTAGCCAGAGCCATTGAAAAACAGAGCTGCGATGAGCTTTGATCTCGCCGGCGTTGCCGCCACGCGGTCACGTGATTCACGAAGCTCTCAAAACAAACCAGCGTTGACAGTATATTTTACTTTTTTTTTTTTTTTTTACTATATTTTTACTTTAGTTTAAATAGGATATAGACGAGAACTTCACAATACAGGTATTTTCAGTAATTTTTGGTAAACATTACAGCATATTATGCCTTGATTTTTACAATGACATTTACAGTATCATTTTATTCTGGAGAGCGATGGAGAGGTAACCCTTATGAAAATGAAATATGGTTTTACTACAAATAAATCCAAAAAACCATGGTTACTATAGTTAAACCATGGTAACCGCAAATTAACCATGGTCTTGCAACACTAACCTTAGTTTAACTAAGGTTCTGAATATTTCAGAATCGATTCTGAGCTGGTTTTTTTCCCGCATGTGGCACGTGTGCACGCTAGAGACGTGGCGGGCTTCATTGCACAGAATTTGCGCCGTGAGAAGCGGCTTTAACACCGAACGCGGAAAGCGCTGCGCTGGCCGCGTTACTTTAGATATGCATTCATTAATGCCGTTTGGAATGCAGTACTATTAGATGCACGAAACTCGCGCACTGACGGACTTTCACATGCGCTTTGTGTTTGTTGTCCTGAAGATCGATTGCGGCTGCAGTTAAATGCACTTTAATTTTCGAATACTTTTATATGAAATTGATGTTCACACAGTCAGTTATGTTTTCAGAGCAGGACAAAACATCTGATATATCGAAATAGATCTGTGCATTCCTGTGAATACAGTCTGTTCAAGCTGTCACTGTCTATGATCTCATCAGTAATAATCAAACGGCAATAATGCTGAGGAAAAAAGAAAAACCCATAACTATTGTCTGAAAACTTTCGGATACTTAAAGAACATTTATTTTAAGTAAGTGATTGTTTAAAAAAAATAGCCTGTTTATATAGTAAAAAAATAAAGTTTGCACAAAATAAATTTGCTATAACAATGAATTTAAAAATGTAGCCATGTGCAGTAATATTGTTGATAATGAAAAATTGTAATTGAATTGAATCATGAAACCAAAGAAGATTCACACCCCTACTTTTAAGATTGCAGTACTGACATACATAGATTCCAACTATAAACAAAAAGCAAAGAAACTGCAATTTTGGTTAAAATGTAGGGTTGTAAAGATGTATTTGCACAGCAGAAGAATTAATTGGGGGAAAAATGTAGATCAAGAATCGTTTTGGAATTGGATCGTGAAGTGCCTGAAAATTCCCACCCCTAGTGGTTATGGCCGTTTTTTATGTTTTTTTTTTCCTTCTTATAGCGCCACCAAGTGGCCAAGCTCCTTGAATTTTTTCATGTGACCTCAGATTCAGCTTTTAAATATGCATGGTGAGTTTTGGAAAGATATCTCATTTCATTCTAAAGCTATAGCTATTTCAGAAAAGGTAGCCCTACCCTTTCGAACGTTTTGGCGTCCCTGTGCGACTGAAAGTTGAAAGTTCAACTTTTTTTGGCTAATTATTGATATTCACTCTCCAGATAATCTTCCTGCACTGTTTTGGTCCCGATCAGGTCACAACCTAGGACTAATTTGCAAAAGCAGGTTTTTCAAAAAATGCAAAATACCCAAAAATTTTAACGAGTGACGGAGCCAGAGATTCCAGTGGCATAAAACACTTGAGACTGCGACAAACGATTTAGGAGTTATGATCGATTTTGTACTTTTGATCGCTGTAGCGCCCCCGTCAGGCCAGTTGGGGCGAGCCTTGGTGAAGTTTTCGGTGATGTGAGTACTACCATACCTTCAAGTTTCAAATCTCTGTGACTTACTGTTTGGTCTGCCCGATCAGTTTTACGTGGTGATTGCTGATCCTTGGTCATTCTAACAATTACAGTAGGGTTTTAGCGCTATGTGCTTGAACCCCTAACAATCTTTAGAAAACAGAATGAAACCGTATATATTAAACTGTAATTTAATATTATTAACACTTTATTTATTATAAATAATTTATTATCTAATTGTTAAACATATCTAAAATTAAACCTCTGTGTTATAACACAGACAAACGTAACCCTCACAACCCACAGTATGCACACATACATTTTTCTTTTCTTTCCTTACATCATTCATCATTCAATCATTTTATTGGGAACTGTAATAAATGCACTATTATGGCAAATAATGAAGGCATTTTGCTGAAAAGTGTGTAATTTTCATTTCCAGCTTGAGGAATAATGGCCATGTGCTCCAGAAAAAATAGCAAAGGCAGTATAGTTTGTACATCCTTAGTCCTACAGACCAACCTGAGACTTTCAAAAACACACTCATGCAAGTTTAATAGGATTTTGAATTATTTTTCAACAGCGAACAGTATCTACTTTGCACTTAGTGTCCCAGAACTCCTTATAAGTGTTAATAAACATAAGATCTTGCGATTGAATTTGCCTTCCTGATGCTTACGAAAGCACTCCTGAATATATGTATAGGCTCGAGTCTAGAGCTCTTAAACTGATTTGTCCGCTTGCTGCTACAATAGTTGTGCTGATTCCAGCGAGAACAACAGTAGAAATGAATATATGTATTGAATACAGAAAGATGAAATTGCAGCCATACGTTTCTCAAAGGGCTGAGATGAATATTCAAGGATCGACCCAGAGGTCAGCCTATAGAGTGCTGCTCTACATACAAAGCTTCATTGATCCAATGATCTCAGTCATCTAATATTCAGTATGATGCTCTTTCCAATGCAATGCGGATTGCGTCATGAATGTAAATGATTAACTTATGGTTTCTCCGTAATAAGCGACGTAAACGGTTACATTCCATCAGCCACTCCACACCAAATTACTCGTCCATGTGTTGTCCTTCAGACCTTGTAAATCATATTTCTGAAGTGCTGAAGTGGTGCTCTTTTTCATAAAATGACCATTTAAAAACCATCTGTCCATAAGCTCTTGCACAATCCTTTTGCATATTATGGTAATGATCAGAAATCTGTAGTGAATCCTGTGGGTGTAAACTAAAACATTCACAGCCGCTGCCTTCTGGCGATTTCATCATTGAGTCAATAATGTGCACTCTGTTTTGTAGCGATCATCTTCTCCTAAGACATTCCCACTACACACTGAAATGATTAATATCTGTGGGTGTTTCTAATAAAGGTGGGTTGTAAGTTCAGGTTGCAAATTGAGACATTTTTGTGCTCTTCAGTGGCAATTCTGTAGTACTTTACGCGCTTATTGAGGCATAAGTGTACTGATGGGTGATTAGGATTTTAATTATAATTTTTGTTCATTATAATTAAAATCAATACGGAAAGTTAGAATATGCCAAAAACTTACAAAGTTTTAGAATAAAACCTATAAGAAATAAAATATTTGTATTTAGTATTTTATTATTATTTAAATAATATTAAACATAAAACCAATATTTTATAATTATACAGTATGATATATGTGAAAAACGCAGACAGAATAACGGAATCCAGTCATAAAAATGGAATTTACTGTATAACACGGAATGTCACGGAATTTTCCTAATTTTTGATGAATAAATCAAAAGCAGGTCAGTAAACTTAAATCAAAATGCGCAAAAATATTAAGCCGCAAAAATACTATTCAAATATGAATTCTGCATGTGTGAATGAATGACGCAGATGTGCGTTTAGTTTGTTTCGCGTGACGCTTGCAGTGTTTTCATCCTCTGCCGCCTCAATATATGTGTAAATGAACACATGAACATCATCTCTAGAACTGCTCTGAGAATCAGTTCATGAGCGTTTTTACCATTCTTGTGAGAAAATCATATACCAACAGAGACTTAAAGGTCTTCACAGCAACTTGTCAAAATAAAAGTTCAGTTTAACTTGAAAATATGGTGACAGAAATATATTGCTTATTGTAATGATTGTATTTGTACGACCAATACAATTATTATTAAAACATTATATTTAAAGAAATATTTACCATAAAACAAAACCACAAAAATGTATATATACTACACTGAAAAAAAATCCTAAGAGAAAACATAATAGTAATGTATGTTTGTTTTGTTTTTGTTTTTTTAAATAAAATCAATTATTTAGAGGTGCTTTTGATTATTAAAATTTAATGAAACCATTAAAATGCAAAACAGAAAATTTATGGAAAATGAATGTAGTAAAAGTAAAACTGAATATGAGGGGGGAAATGTATTTTATATATACACACACACACATATATATATATATATATACATATATATGTCACACGATTAATCACATCCAAAAAAAGGTTTTGTTTACATAATGTGTGTGTACTGTACATATGTATGTATATATAAATACACACACATGCATATATATATATATATATATATAAGTCATATATATGAAATAAATTTATCTACATTTTTTTGTGTCTGTGTTTTTTAATTTACCCATATATATATATATATATATATATATATATATATATGTGTAGCGATACATGTATTCGTACCGAACCGTCACGGTACGGACATCTCGGTTCGGTGCATGAGGCCTTACAACGAATAGGGGTGCACGGGGCACAAACTAACGCAGGGTTAGTTGTAACAAGCCTGGTTTAAATATTTCCACACACACTAGCGTAACCAAATTTACGGTGTTTACTAGTTGCCTTAGCAACACTATACAGAGAAAAAATTCAAAAGCCTTTTGAAGATATCGCTGAATATTTATTTTACCATAGTAAAAGTACATTTTTGGCTGAAGTAAATTTTTAATGTCAGTTTTTAGTAATTATTTAAAATGAGACAAATCTGCTATCATTTTAAACTCCAGTCGGTTATTTTTTAGTTCAGATGCCAGCAGAAGACACTAACCAGTTTTAAATTCCTGTCGCCCTGATGGGGAACATTGTAACACTGCATTACAATCTGCCCCGCCATGCTATTCTATGACATTGGCGATGTAATTTTCACTATTTACTTTGATGGATTTTAAAAGAAGCCGCAAGAAACAGGTGAATAAAGACTGACAATCGATGTTTAATGTTGAGAAATTATTATTTTAAGAAATGTAAAGCATTTTGGCCCATTTATGTGTCTCATGTTCTATAAGAGCTGTGTTTGGAGGGAGGGAAGTGTTTTTCTGAATGTCTAAATGTGTTTCATCTATTTGCACACGTTGTTTTCAACTATACTGTATCTGTGTTTTGCGATCAGGGCCGTCCCACGCATGGTTGCGATGTGTTCATTGTGAAAGTCAAAAAATTAGATGATTTTTAATTCTTAAAAAACGCCATTATTTTATTTGAAAAAGTTAATCATTTTATTTTATTGACAGAATATTTTAGTTTGTCGTGTATGTTTTTTTCATTTGATCCGATAACATTTTAAGATGTCATATGGTCATGTTACAACGTGCCCCTCAAGTGTTAAAATGTACCCCACATACGGGGCATGTTGTCACTTTTCACTTCCTTTCTTTTGAGGTAAATAACGAAAAACGTACACACTGTAATTATGAAACAAAGCTACATATTTGTACTAGACAAGTGTGAAATTAACATGGATAAAATATTATACTCTGAATCCCATGTGGATTTACACAAACTGAGAGATTCAAAAAGTGTTAGGTTGTGCCCCGCGCTCCCCTACACACTATTCAACCTCAGTCCAGAAGGAGGCGCCCGCAGTAATGCAACGCTGTCAGTGTTGCCAGCTTAGCGACTTTTCAGACCCCCTTAGCGACTTTTTTCCAAAAAAGTGCCTAGCGACAAATCTAGCAACTTCTTGTCTAGCACGAGTGCAAGGTCATGCTTTCCCTGCGTGCACACACCTCTCTCTCTCTCTGTGGCATCTGCTCTGTTCAGTGAGCGGCTGAAGAACAGCAGTTTCAGTTAAAAAAAATATTCTGTTGCTTCTAACTATTTTACATGCACGTGTATAAATATATCTATGAAATATATCTATGAAAACCGTTTTATTGAGAATTTGGCTGCATTAAAATGTGAGCCCAGAGAGGCAAGACTGTACGACGCACTGACGTCATGAATATGCCAATTAGTGTTGGACGTAATTTAGCGACATTTGGCGACTTTAGTCAAGTAAAGTCACCTTTATTTATATACCGCTTTTAACAATACAGAATTGTGACAAAGCGGCTGTACAGTATTAAATAGTGCATCAATAATGCAAAAAGGCAACAGTAAACACTCAGATTTCAGTTAAAGGCAGTTCATCACTGAATTCAATGATGTCATCATTCAGCTCAGTTCAGTTCAAATATTATACAATATCGTTTGAAAAATAAGTGTCCCCAACTAAGCAAGCCAGAGGCGACAGTGGCAAGGAACCAAAACTCCATCGGTGACAGAATGGAGAAAAAAAACCTTGGGAGAAACCAGGCTCAGTCGGGGGGGCCAGTTCTCCTCTGGCCAGATGCAGAGGACTCATCTGGTTCCCGTGGTCTTGTGCCAACGGCCGTCTAGGTGACAAGGTCTTCACTGGGGATCTGTCTCTGGGGCTCATCTAGTTGATGTGGTCTCCGCTGAGATTCAGGGCTGTAGAGGTCGTCTCTAGGTGCCGATCCACCGTCTGGGCTGGGTACGGACTGGATCCGGTGGTTAAGGTGACCTCGGAATAAGAAAGAAACAGACTAATATTAGCGTAGATGCCATTCTTCTTACAAGTTCCCGGTTCCGGTTGACATAATTAATGCAGCCTAACAATCCTTTAACGGATTTGAATTATAGAAATATGTTAATATGTTATGTTTAAGCCAGGTTAAAGAGATGGGACTTTAATCTAGATTTTGATTAGATTTACAAGCGGGGTTTAGCTACTTTCCGTTGAAAGAAGTTGACAACACTGAACGCTGTTTGATAACCGCAGCAGAAGAACACCGAATGCCAGGAGTTGCGCACTTGAAAACGAAGCCCACTAGACAGTGACCATGCGCTGATTCTGAACCAAGCGGCAACCTCCCGCTTTCTCTATTGAAACCAACACGGAAGTGACTTAAACTGCAGTTCATCG
>JAHKKF010531370.1:10455-52922 GCA_019740295.1 Labeo calbasu | reverse complement strand
TGATGAACTGGAGTTATACTGTTATTCCACACTAACTGGACATATACCGTTCTTCCACATTTCAGAAATATAAATCACAATAACTTTTGATTTTTAATGCTGACACTGAAAAATGTTATCTCCTTAGAATTGAGAAGCTTTTGTTGTCTATTTTCAAGTAAAATAAAAATATATAATATAATGTTCACAATCCAAATGAAAAAAATCTTATTACTCAAAATTTGAAAATATGGACTTGTATGGTTCTTCGTCTCAAGGCCTCAATTAATGACGGAATTTTCGTTTTTGGGTGAGCTATCCCTTTAAGTTACTAAAACTTTCTGCTTAGTGTATTGACTTCTACACAGTAGTCAACATTTTAAGTGGATCAAAAAAGTGAATCAAAGTTGTCCTATAAGAATGGGTATTTTTTTGGTTTTAGGACACCTTTGATTAAAGGTTTTGATCTACTTCAAATGTTGACTACTGTAAACACAGCCATAGATGTTCTGAAGAATTAGAACATAAGAAAAGATTCTTTAGTTCTGAAGATACAGTCACTCTTACCACTGCTCTGCGAAATTTCACTTAAAAATTCCAGTAATTTCAATGGGAATCTGTGCAATCGGGAGTTCCCCATGCAGATTTTATTCGTTCAAATTGGTCACGTGAATTCGCAACGCTGACCACCAGAAAACTGCTTTCGCTAATGTGAGTGTATGTTAACAGGACATTTATTTGTATAAATGCATGCTTGTGGGAACTATGAGTATATTTCTGTTTCAGTTTTCCACATGCATTAGACTAGTGGACGAGTGAAGGCCTGACACCACAATGTCTTTCAGGCCCTGAAGCGAACGACACGACTCTAAACTCAGCCCATGACGGGTCAATCCAAGTGCAGCCTTGTCTGCGAAGGGACAGTAAAAGCTTGCAGCACCAACAACCTCACTCTTTCTCAGTCTGCTATCTTCATGCATGCAAATTCGAACCCTCCCACATCAATTGTCCTCAAAAGTCACAAAATGAAAAAACAATCAGATTAGACAGAGTGTGACGAGACTGTCATTTTCAATACTGAAACTTATATTGGGGAATAAATCCCATCCGTCTCATTGGGTCTATTCAGTTACACTGACATTTCCACCAACACACAGAGCAAATGAATCCCGCCTGGGTGACCTTTGGAGGATTCATGTTTATTTTCAGATTAAGGCTTGGGGTTCCCCAAGTCTTCGTGCAGTGCTTTAATAAAAAAACAAAAAATAAGGCAGAGCATATCAACATTTCTAAGCTCTGCAATTGTGTGATGGATGAAGACAAAATGCCAAGGCTGATCTGCTTTGTCGTTTTAACAAAGCAACAATGCTTCTTCTCGAAAGAGAAGACAGAGCACTTGTTGTTGTTTTTTTGCTTAGTGTGTATGTTGTGTTGGCTCTCATTGTCCTAATCCAGGCTGCGGCCGCAGAGATCCTGAAAGAGACGGCCCGTCGCACTCCACATTACTCTCTTTGTTTTATTTTTCTCACGTTGCAGGGAGGGGGAAGGAGGGGACTGTTCTCTTTCAAAACCAAATCCAGACCCCCCTCCTGATTGTGACCCAAACAGACACTAAACACCCTCACTTATTCAGTTCAGTTTCCACCGTTTCTTTCAGTGCTGCGTTTGCCAAAGAAAAACACAACAATTAACAGATAAGACACTGAGTGAAATGAAACTCATGATCTAAACTAAACTGGAAAAATCCCTCACTATTTATTAAGAGTTCTGTACTGATCTTTGAACCACTGTTCTTAAAAAAAGACTCTAAAAACAATAAACGTATTGATGTGAAAGTTACTCCAACATACAACATAAGACTAAAAGGGATAGTTTACTCACTCTCATGTCATTCCAAACCAGTAAAACCTTGTTCATCTTCGGAAAACAAATTAAGATATTTTTGATGAAATCTGAGGGCTTTCTGATCCTGCATAGACACATAGACATTTAGGAGCACCTTCTAATCAATAATCAAAAAATCTGATAAAAAAAATTTGCCTTCCCGTTACGTGATATTTGAATTTTGTTTTTTACCTTTTTAATGGCATTTTTCTAACTTTTTTATGTCAAATTTTTAAAAAATGATATTTTGTAAGCTTTTTTTTTAACAAAATTAATTTGTACTACAGAAGTGGCACAGAAGAACACAAAAGTGGTTTGTAGGTGTATTTTCATATTTAATAACGCTTAGAGGTGGCATGAGTGCAATCAAATTCATAAATTTATATTAATGTTTTGAATATAAAAATTAAATATAGAATATTAAACAATTTAAATAACTAAAAAGATACTTTAAAAATTAAACTAAATCTGCCAGTAGGTGGCAGCAAGTCACTGATTTAATTACTGAATCATTCCTTCATTTGATTCCTTTGAACAGCTGATTCATTCTGATTCAAGCAAGTGATTGTCTTTATGAATGAAAAACAGAATCATTGCCTCACTAGATTAATTTAAAAACGCACATTTATTCATAAACAAAACAACGCTGTGTTTAAACAGAGATGCGCAGCGGCTCATTGCAATCTTACAAAGTTTCATTATAATCAACGAAGCTCTCTACACTGCACAATGAATCTCTTATTTACATTCTCTCTACACTTTGTTTATTAAAGGATTTATGACATATGTCTGTGATACATTACTCAATGTTGCAAAAACACGTACAAACCTTTGAAGCTCCCCTCAGTGCAAACACAAATATGTTGATCGGGTCAGTCGCACTGGTGCTCCTAAATATTTACATAGTCGCACGTAGTACTTTTTGGTTGTGCAAATGCAACTGAAATGGTCACACTGTAGAGCCCTGATACACCAACGCAACTGACACGTTCCAGGCCCAAAAAAGTAGTAAGGACGTTGTTAAAATAGTCCATGTGACATCAGTGGTTCAACCATAATTTTCTGAAGTTACAAGAATACAAAACAAACAAAAATAGCGACTTTATTAAACAATTTCCTTTCTTCCGTGTCAGTTTCCGATGCATATTCACTAGAGTACCACGAATCATATTCTTATAGCTTTATAGCAATATGGTTGAACCACTGATGTCACATGGACTATTTTAACGATGTTCTTACTACCTTTCTGGGCCTTGAATGCGTCAGAAAGCTCTCAGATTTCATAAAAAATATCTTAATTTGTGTTCTGAAGATAAACAAAGATCTTACTGGTTTGGAACGACTTGAGGGTGAGTAATAATGACAGAATATTCATTTTTGGGTGAACTATCCCTATAATAGTCCTTGGTGTGAACGGGCCTTCAGATGTCAAAACCTCAGATTCAGTATAAGATTTAACTAGCTGCCCAGAGGACATAAATCTAACACATTCAGCACTGTACAACTAAGGCATTTCAAATGGCCTTGAAGTGTACAATATCAGCAATTGGTGTTGCTGAAACATCCTTTATTCATAGCAAAGATGGATGGAAAACGACAGCTAGAGAATGACTGACTGATTCCACTGGGAAGGAATCAAAGCGAATCCACAAAGCGTTCTTCTAGTTATAAATAAAGATCCGCTATGTCTGTTTTCTCTGGATGAAACACGAGCCTGCGCAGAGATCCTTCCTATGCAAAGTGTTCTCACCATTCTTTTTGAAATGCAAAACAAAAAGAAACAAGAATAATGTGCTCCATTTTTCATAAGCTACTGCAGCGTGCGCTGACTGGGATTTATATAACCACTGATTGAATGCAGTGGGAACATACAGAACTGTTGCTGTATGGTGAAGCCAGCAGTAAATATAATAATCTCTTTACCAGAGCTCGCTGTGATCCTCCCAAAACATCTTCTCCCCTGATAAATATTACTGGATCTCAGAACCGTTTCCCACATCTCCCACACACCAAACCGCAAAAATGACCAACAAGTAGTCCAACGCAAATAAACATGTTCCGCTCTGAGATTCTCACACAAGATTAGTCGGTCATTAGATGATTCTCATGAGAGCTCATCAGACGCCCGTCACCAACCCAGGAGTCATTTGGTGGGATGGCAGGAAGCTCATTAAAGTGTATTTACGCTCCAACGTCAGTAATTGGGCACAGGAGCCTGTGTTATTTAAAGAAAAAGGCCAGCAGATGCAAAACGTCAACATAACGGAAATTCTCGACTGCCAGGGTGAGAGTTCGAGAACTATTTCACATCTGGGAGGCTGTTTTGAAGAAAAAAGGCTGAGCAGACATATCCGGCATTCTTTGCACTGTTGTAAGGAAAACAAAGTGCTTCACAACAAAACGAGAGCAATATTCTTCCAATATTTCTTGTCAAATCCACATGGATTCTGACTGAGTGAAATATTGTGATGTGTGTCAATGACAGATGCCAATGACACAAATTTAGATCCTAAAGCACAGCACAGGTGGCACTGACAGAGTAGAAAACACGACTTAGAATCTTATATGTAAGCTATAGTAGAAAAGTAAATTGGGTAGGATCCTCAAAAGAAGTCACAGCTGTCATTCACAGCCACATAATAAAATACAGGTGGATTCAAACCGACAACCATTAAATCGCTGGAAGTTGAAAAGATGCTATACTGAATTGCTGTATCTGCAGATTATGTGTTTGCTAAGAATTTGCATAAAGTTGAACCCTTCACAATATTATCACATCATCAATGGTTTATGGTCTGTCAACTCTCCTAATAAATTCGAATGGCTGTCAATGAGAACTTTTTATGGAGTGTAAGTATAGGACAGCATCAGAAAAAGTGAACTGGCAAGTCAAATCTATATAGAATCAGTATATATATATATATATATATATATATATATATAAAATTTGCTAAAAATACTTGCAAATGTGCTTGTCATAGAACTATCAAGCATTAAAGTGCTTACTGAAGGGACAATTCACCCAAAAATGAATTCTGTCATCATTTACTCACTCATATGTTGTTAAAAACCTGTATTCTGCAGAACAAAAAAGATATTTTAGATATTTTGGAAGATAATGTGGTAACCAAAAGATTAAAGAAATGTGACCCTGAACCACAAAACCAGTAATAAGGGTAATTTTTTTGAAATTGAGAATTATACATGAATATAATAAGATTTTTAATGTATGGTTTGTTAGGATAGGACAATATTTGTCTGAGATACAACTATTTGAAAATTTGGAATCTGAGGGAGCAAAAAAAAAATCTTAATATTGAGAAAATCACCTTTAAAGTTGTCCAAATTAAGTTTTGATGTATTTACGGTAAGAAATGTACTTTTTCATGGAACATGAATATCCTAATGATTTTTGGCATAAAAAATTATAATTTTGATGCATATATGTGGTCTAGGGTCACAAATACAGTCAAAAAGTATTTCGGAACGACATACGGTTGAGTAAATGACAGAATTTTCATTTTAAGGTAAACTATTTCTTCAAAACATCACGAAAATATGTTCTGACAGTGTCTTACCATTTGATTTGTTTGGCTCCCATTTTGGCACTAGAGTTTCTAGCCCTCCGCACCACGTTTATTCATCCACAGACCATAAGGAAGTCTAGACATCGGCATCGTTTCTTACAGACAACTTCTTTAGAGTCCTGCCTCAGCATGCAGAGTCTACAGCGTTGCCACTCGTTTGCTAACTAGCTCCTCTTAACCACCATGCTTGAAACTGACAGCAGATCCTATCAGTGAGCTCAAAGCCTCTTCAGATGCACCCGACGTTGTCCATATGGAAATCCTGTTTTCGAGCCGTCCACGGTGACAGGAGAGAGCGGCACTGCTCTGTCACCAAGGCAGCTGCATCCTACCCCCCCTTCTCTCCTTCTCTCTCTCCGGCTGTGAGTTGGGCTAATTATTCCTCTTCACAGTTCAACCTGTTCACAGACGACTCCTTCACTTCATAAAGCACTCCATCGCTGAGATCCGCGTGTCTCTGTCTAGTTCTTGCGCTCCCTCCCTCGCTAGATTTTCTTTTTCTGTGCGGAGATGTTAGACTCAGTCCGGCCTTCCTCTGTTTACCCTCCCCCTTTAGCCCTCCCTCTATTTCATCTTCTCTCTCTCTGTCCTGCCTCTCTCCCCATCTGTTAGGATCGGGATTTTGGCGGAGGGGGAGCTGGTTTGGGACTGTCTGGCTTGTAGGTGGGCACAGATTTCCTGTGGACCGTTTGCTGCAGCATGGAATGTACTTATGATTTGACACAACATTCAGACATAACTTTACTTTTACAGAGGGTAGCTTATATAACACTGTGCATATGCTTCAAAAGTTTGGGGTAAAATTTGATTAAGGGTTCAAGCTTGTAGCTCTGAAACTCTACTGTAATTAAGTGGCCAAAGATCAGCAATCTCCACCTAAAACTGATCGGACAGACCAAACAGTAAGTCGTAGAGACTTGAAACTTGGAGGGATGGTAGTACTCAAACCATCTACAACGTCACCAAGGCTCGCACCAATAGGCCTGAGGGGGCGCTACAGCGATCAAAAGTACAAAATCACTCGTAACTCCTTAACCATTCGTTGCAGGCTCAAGTGCCTTTCATTGGAATCCTTGGCTAACGTCACACAAAATGCATGCCTTGGATTCGCCTGTCACCCTGGCAAAATTTTCGGGTACGTTACATTTTTTTGAAAAACCTTCTTTTGCGAACTAGTCCTAGGGTTTTCACCCGATCAGAACCAAACCAGTGCAGGAAGGTTCTCTGGAGATTGAATAATCAATAATTATCAAAAAAGTTGCAAGAGGACGCCAAAACGTTCGAAAGGAGCAGGGCAGCTTTTACAAAAATGGCTATAAGTTTTGAACGGAATGAGATATCTTCGCCAAACTCACAACATGCATTTAAGAGCTGAATCTGAGGTCACATGAAAAAAAGTTGCGTAGCTTGGCCACTTGGTGGCGCTAAGAGGGAATAAACATAACTACGCAACACGCCCTATCAAAGTGAAAATCAATACGCACAGTCTTGGTCCAAAGTGCCACAAGCTTCTATAAGGACATTTGCATATCTCAAAAAACGTCCGCCATAGGCCGATGAACTTTGAGCACCTATTAGACAAGGTTAACGGAGGCTGATCGTAACGAAACTCGATGGTCCTGTTTGACTCTTGACTGTAAAGGTCTGTGAGAAATTTGAAAGAAATCGGCCACTGGGGGGTGGGGGTGGGGGGTGAACTACTTTGCGGTTCCAAACTACTTTGCCTTTAGAAGCACTGCTGTCAATTAAACCGTTAGTTAAATGAGAAGATGTTAAAAAAAAACTATTTTTGAGAACTAGTCCTAGGTTTGGAATAAAATGCTGCAGTACAAATCTCTGGACTCTCTAGGTCAATAACTATCATAAATGTTGAAATTTACCCTTTGGGAAGCTATAACGGGGTCGTTTGGAAAAGGGGTCTGTCCAAATATATCCAAAAGCCTATAAAGCCTAAACAAAAACTCAAAACTTCACAAAACCTGGTGAGGTGATTCTAAACAACCATGCAAAGTTTTAGGGAGAACAGACCACAGCTGTCGCTGTAACAATCCTAAACATTAAAAAACATCATATTTCTATGGCAAATTATCTTTATTTGCCCAAAAATGCTTTTTGAAATCATTGATTTTGTTGGTTACAGGCTTGCTAAATAATATGTCTTTTTTCATATGTGCTTAAATGCCTTAAAGCGCTTGAACCCCTGCTTGCAGCTATGTATTTTTTTATGATTTTGAAAGAAGTCATGCTCACCCAGGGTACATTTACTGCTTAAAAATGTAGTAATATCATAATAATTTTAGTAAAAAAGTATATTTTTAAAAATATATACACTTTTTCTTAATATACTTTTATAAAATGTTTATAGTATATACAATCTATATATTATTAACATAGTCTGAATTATATTAAAAAAGCATTTGGGTTTATGCATGACCCAAATGCTTTCTCATCTTGGCCCTTATAACCACTGTGAATGTCTCTTGCCTAACCTACAGGGCAGTGATCTATCCAGATCTGTCAAGTTATCACTAATCAAGTGCCTCTTAACTTCAAAGTTACTGACCTGACAATGTCCTAGAACGGTTTCTTGCATAACACTGTCAAAGACATTCACAGACATCTCCAAAACCAGAATTAATAACTAAAATGATGTTTTTTGGATAATCAGGTACTGAATCAGCTCCTCCAGATAAAATCATAGCTGATGTTCTACATAACAAAAGAGTCACACATTTTCTGGGTTTCATTGGCAAAGCATGATGATGCCTCAAAGCAAGCCAGTGGGCAGGAACATCTCAGGCCTTACAAAATAAGCAGTGAGAAAATCCTCGTGACAGCCTCCTCCAGCCTATCTATGTGTTCTCCTCTTATAAAAGCAGAGAGAATAAAGAAGAGGGTTGTGATAACATGTTTGTGTGTATTTTGTAACTAAGAGAATGAAACCTGATGACACCCTGCAATGACAAACTGATCGGTTCCAAGAACAGTTTTGCAAATTATTCACAGCTGAATGTATTCACATCTTACAGGCTTACATTACATCAGCGTCATGAATATTTTGTTTTGATTTTGATCAAATGCTATTAAAGAATCTTAAATATTAATACTGAAACGGTCTAATTTCTCATCTAATTTCTTTCAGCACTTAGAAAAATGAAAAATGTTACGATTCACATTTCCAGCTTCATTAGCTTTTCCAAAGAGCTTTAATTCCAACAATTCAATGTTTTAAGAAGACTTTTGAAAGAAGATCTAAAAATGGAGATCCCTTCTGTATGTTCAAACTATTAGTTGCAGGAAGAAAACTACTAGAATACTATAAGTTGAGGAAAACATTCCAGAATTTTTCTCCATATTGTGGACTTCAATGAGGATCAGTGGGTTGAAGGTCCAAATTGCAGTTTCAGTGCAGCTTCAAAGGGCTCTACACGACCCCAGCCAAATAATACTGGTCTAATCTAGCAAAATGATCAGTCATTTTCTAAAAAACGTAAAATGTATATACTTTTTGCAAACATTTTTGCAAACATTTTTTTGCAAAACCCTTATTCTTCAGCTGGGATTGTGTAGAACCCTTTGAAGCTGCATTGACACTGCAATTTGGACCTGCTGATCCCCATTGAAGTCCACTATATGAAGAAAACTCTTGGAATGTTTTCCTCAAAAACCTTAATTTCTTTTCAACTGAAAAAAAAAAACAGGAACATCTTGGAAGACATGGGGGTGAGTAAATTAATAGGAAATTTTGATTTTGGAAGTTAACTACATTAAAAGTGTTTAAAGTAATATACAGAGTAGCTGCATTCTATTTAGTCATCAATATTCAGATTTTACCCAGTAGATTTTGCTCCTGTCTCCTCTTCAAAAGACCCTTTCTGTCCCTCATATTGCTGAACCAATGCTCGGACACTCCAGCAGGGGTTCTCACTGTCCTCCTCGCCACTGCAGCCACGACTAAGAGCAAAAAAATACAGAGATTAGAAACAGTAAAAAAGGTGGTTCAAGGACTAAATGCAACAACTCCCTCTGAAAACAAATTTTGGAATATCTTTTCAAAAGCTCCAGCAAAGCACAGTAGAGATTATTGCTAGGGATGACATCAAATCTTAAATTGTGGATGAAACATATGCTCAGATCTGCAGATCTGTTTATCCATATGCTACCTCTGAACCGAGCTGCAGTTCCTAATGACTGCAGCAAGAGGGCAATGATTCATTGGTTAAATTTTGTCATGGTTTACCACAAGTAACTTCATTTCTTTATTGAAACACGAAAGGAGAACTACCAGTACTAATATTTCAAGTCAAACAGACCGGAATTTATGTTTTCACTGATTACATTTCACCAGTTTTGTGAATCAACTGAATCTTAAGAAAGATCTGACTTTGTTCATAAACTGGACATGGTTATTTTTCTCATGAACTTTCATGAAAGCACAAATGAGAGCTAGGTTGAATGTCAGGATTTTCACTAAATAATGAGTTCTATTTCAGCTTGTTCCTCACACAAAGTTATCTAACCATATGAGCAAACTAAACTTATAAACAAAGTTAATGGATCCTCTTAAAGGGGTAGTTCACCCAAAACTGAAAATCCCCCCATGATTTACTCACCTTCAAGCCATCCCAGATGTATATGACTTTATTTTTTTAAACAAATACAATCTGAGTTATAATAAAAAATGTTCTGGCTCTTCCAAGCTTTATAATGGCAGTGAATGGACATCAAGCCCTAAAAGTGAGTCCAGCCATCATAAAAAGTACTCCATATTGGCTCTGGGCGGTTAATAAAGGATCTGAAGCAAATCGGTGCATTTGTGTAAGAAAAATATCTATATTTAAAACTTCATAAACCGTAATCAAGCTTCCGCTAGCTAGAGCATTCCAGCGGAGAATATGCTAGTGAGTAAATCATGTGGTAATTTTCATTTTTCGGTAAACTATCCCTTTAAAATGAGAAGGAGATTTAAGAACAGTTGCTCTATGGAAGCAGTTCTACCTAAATAATTAAACATTTATTCTTTTGAAGGAGGAAAGGGAGATATAGGGTAGAATGAAACTGCATGTACCTCCATTCTTGTCTTAAATGAAAAACAGAGCGGCCAGGGCGAGAGGCATCCTGCCTGGCTGCTGCCAGTGCCGCTGCTGCATTCTGGGCCATGGCCATGGTGGAATGAGGTCTGTGATTGTCCGAGGAGCCAGTGGAACTCCTGCCTACGCCAGCTCCAGCTTTGTGACTGGCCGATGCAGAGGGTTTAAAATGTGCAGCTAGAGCGAGGATGAGCCTCATGGCGGATTTGAGGTTCCCCTCCACAATGTCTTTGAGTACAGAGAGAAAGAGGAGATCTTAAATAAGTAGTTTTATCAGCTTAACCATGATTAAGAGCCTGCTTTGTAACTCACCCCTGGCAGACGTCTGTGGCATTCTGATCCGTTTGGATGACACAAACTGCAGAACCTTCTCCACATTCTGCTTCCTCTCCTGGTCGTCACGTGGCACATAATGAATGCCATCCAGCAGCTCACCAGCTTGCCAAATATATAAAACACATCTCAATATAAAGGCTTTTTATATCGTCCTGCAATAAGAAAGGAATATTATGTACAGGCTTACCCACTATCTCAATGAGGTGTGCAAGGACCACACCATCTCTGAGATCCTGTCGTAGATCGCTCACAGGTTTCAGTCCAGGCTTCTTTTTTAGCTGTGCATTAACCCAAGACACATAGGCAGCCAGCTGCTGCTAGAAAGACAAACATTTCATACAGGTAAGTGCAAAACTGTCATTTTTGCAATTTAAACAAAACCTCACCTATGCTACAGTATAGGGTTACTTTCCTCAGGCTGACATACAGCCTAAGCACAAATCACAAGTCTCAGCGAAGTCAATGACTCTACGCGCTGTTAAACTGCATACCTCCCCAGTTATCATTAGTGTCGACGGTCCTGGTGGAGCGGTTGCGCAGGATATGCCTGTGTTAATACCCACTAGGATACCCGCTGTCAAAAGAAATTTATGCCTCAGTGCTCAAGATGCACCTGCTTTGACAGAACAAGTCCCTCCTCATTCACCCTGACCGGTTAGCATCACCCGGTTTCAACGGTGTGGATTAGTCTGACTTGCACTTTCTCTGCCGTGTCACAAAAGGACAGCTTAACTCCCCACATTCACGCTTCCTCTTCAGCAAATACATGTAGGAACACATAAAGACTGCAGTGAGGTTTTCCACAGTTCTAGCCTCTGGCAAATGAGCTGTGCACTGAACAAAAAATGATTTTTTTTGTTTTAAATGCTGAAGAATGTGGGGTGAAAATACAGAAAAATACAGCATTTAGAAAAAGCATTTACTTATTTAGACTAAACAAGTCTAACAACCTACGGGAAAACTGACATAAAAGCAGCATAAATGTTGCCCATATGACTCGTTCACTACATTAAATGTCTTCTAAAGCCATATGATGGCTCTGTCAGAGACACAGACCAAAATTTACATGCTGTCCACTGATAATATTCCCCACAAGTGAGCTGTCAACGAATGTTTGTCTCAAGAACAGGATCAGTGTGACTGTGAATTACTCATTCGTTCCAACACTGTAAAGCAGATCAACTGATTCATTAAAGGGGACCTATTATGCAAAAATCAACTTATAATGTGTTTGAACACATTTGTGTGGCCGCAGTGTGTGAAAAGCAACGAGCCTATAATGGTAAAAATCCACCAACTAATTTTTTTTATAATCCCCATCAATTATAAACAGTCTCTCAGAACACGTACAGGTCGTCGTAGGGAAAAAGTCCTGCCCATTTGTGACGATCTCTGCCCTGTAGACCAATTCAGTTTTTGCAAACAGTGATGATGTTTTTTTGTGGGCGGAGCCTATCTGGTTGCAGAAAATGACAGTTTTCAAGTGGCAGTCAATGGAAGCCATGAAATAAAAGAATAAAAAAGGCAAGGCAAAGCGAAGTCAAAATTCTGACTTTATTCTTGCAATTCCGAGATTATAAAATAAACTCGCTATTCTCTCTTTTGAGTTTATATCCCACACTTCTGACTTTTTCACCTCAGAATAGACAAACAGAATAGAGTTAAATCAGGTTATAAAGGTTATAAAGTTCGAAATACGAGATATAAACTTGCGTTTGCGAGAAAAACAGTTTAATGTAAGATGTTATAGATTTAAATAGTACTGTATTTTATGCTGTAACTCTAGAGTTAATATGTCCACCATGAACTGTAGACCTTATGTAAACCTACTGTTTAAATTTATGCTTTAAAGGGGTCATTGGATGCAAACCAACAGAGGCCACTCCCACAATAGTTGACTGACATGAGCATCTTACCTCAGATCAGCTGTAACAGTCTGACCTCCATTGTTTCGATGCCGGAGCAGGGATGTAAGTTAGACAAGAATATCTCTGATTGAGCAATTGAGGTGTTGTGTTGCTGGATGTAATAATGAACATAGTGGTCGTCATTTACTCCCGACATCTGAAGATGCAGTCAATTACATTTGTTTGTGAAGGGAATGCGCCTCCTGATTTACATAAATGCGTCTACGTTCGCGCAAATCATTTGTGATCCAGCTTCACCTACAGCAGAAGTAAGTATAAGGTTTTTTTATGAATCTCTGCAATCACCTTTCCTAATAACGTGCTAGTTGGCACTTTTCGCGGCTAAACGTGCTAAATGCGGCTAAAGTAAACAATCTCTCCTCTCAGAGCAGCAGAAAGAAGAGAGAAGAGAGGGGCGGGGCGAGCAGAGCTCATTTGCATTTAAAGGAGCAATCCCTCACAATGGGATGATTTTTGCAGAGCTCATTTTGACAAGGTAAAAAGGGTGTTGTTTTACACAACTATTGAGAATTTTTAACCAAAGTATATTATAGACTTTTCATTAAGACCCTAAAGAATCATATCAACTTGTGGAAAATGGGCATCCGATGACCCCTTTAAAAGTAGAGTAATCATAGCAGGAGAGTAATTATAGAACGTTTCACCCATAGTCTGTCTGTTTAAACGTCTGCGTTAGGCTTCAAATGGCATTTCTGATAACAGAAAGAGCTTCTTGGCACTCTGTAAGGCTAATGTTGCTAAAGCTACCATTGTCTCTGCCTGTTTTCACTGATGCTGCCTTCGCGTGCTGCCAGAATGATCGTAAATAGGAATGTGGTAGTTAAAAATTGCATATGAAAGCAATGTGAAGCCGACCGCTTGAATTTGTCAAACTCATAATCACAAGTGGGGCTTATAAAGTTTGTGATAGCATGTGATGGCACCATGAGTTATTTTTATCGTGCTCCTCTTCTGTGTAATTCATAAATGTGTATTTATTATGCACAGTACAATCAGATGACTGACTTTTAAACCGAGACAGAGCACATTTAGGCCACGCCCACAATCCAACGCTCTACATTTGTTTTTTTGTATTGAGGGAAGCTGCCCCCTTGTCATTTCTGACTTATAACAAAAAACTGAACAATGTCTAAAAGCTGCTATGTAACAAGGTGTAGAGTAAACAACCTAAAAAATCCAGAACTACATTTTTATGCTGCGTGTTGCAAGGTCTCTATGAGTTCTTGAAGCTCCACCCTCTTTTCCGGGAGCACCAGCTTATTTTCTCATACACAAAAATGGTGCATTTTGGTTCATACCCTAAAAGTGGCAATTTTACAAGCTATAAGAAATTAGATGTGTGTTTTGATCCAACAAAATACTGATCCACTCAGTCGGTCACTATTTATCTCATGACCAATAAGTATAGGACAGATGTCAAGATTATCATGTTAGGTTTGGAGTTTAAAGGATTAGTTCACTTCCAGAACAAAAATTTACAGATAATTTACTCACCCCTTTGGCATCCAAGATGTCCATGTCTTTCTTTCTTCAGAGAAATTATGTTTCTTGAGGACAACGTTTCAGGAATTATCTTCATATAGTGGACTTCAATGGTGCCCCCAAATTTGAACTTCCAAAATGCAGTTTAAATGCAGCTTCAAATGACTCTAAATGATCCCAACCGAGGAAGAAGGGTCTTATCTAGCGAAACGATCGGCCATTTTCAAAACAAATTTACAATTTATATACTTTTTAACCTCAAATGCTCGTCTTCACTCGTCTCTGCAATGCGCATGTGTAGTCTGTGTAATCCGGGTCAGTACAGTTAGGGTATGTCGAAAAACTCCCATCTCGTTTTCTTTTTCATCTTCAAAATTGTCCTACATCGCTGTTTTACCTTTTTTTTTTTTTTGTTAAAGACGTTTGATCTTCTTTTCATGTTCTCTTTGTAGTCTCTCTCACATACTCATTTAATTTTATTTTCTTTTTTTAGAAAATGACCAGTCGTTTTGCTAGACATGACCCTTATTCCTCAGCTGGGATCGTGTAGAGCCCTGTGAAGATGCACTGAAACTTCAACCTGTTGGCCACCATTGAAGTCTACTATTTGGAGAAAGATCCTGGAGTGTTTTCCTCAAAAACCTTAATTTCTTTTCGACTGAAGAAAGAAAGATATTCACATCTTGGATGACACGGGGGTGAGTAAATTATCAGGAAATTTTAATTCAGGAGTGAACTAATCCTTTATAACACCTTATAATGGTAGTGCATGAAAGAAACTGAACATGAATGACATCAAGTGTCACACCTTGACAAAACACAGTCTGCTATGATTCTGGAAGCCTGTGCGAAAATACTTCCCGGGCCTCAACCTCCCAACCAACATGTAGTTCACATCAAACGCCAACATGTGCACAGTCAAGAAAAACACTTGCACACCAAAATAAAGAAAACAAAATGAGCTCTGCATGTTTCTTCACGGGGACCCTTCATTCACAGTAGCATTTACTGATCTGCCACATGGTGGGCTGATGAACACAATGCAAGCTCTGTCTGAAGCATATCTGTCTCACTTCAATCTAACAGTGGCTCAAAGTGACAGGCATCCCAGTGAGAACAGCTAACACTGAGAGCTTTCAGCACAGATGCACTGTAAGATGCTGACTGTGCTGTAAAACTGGAAGGTAGCAATAGTCCTGCACAGCCAGCTGTACAAATGAGACGTCTGTTCCCACAGCGACCCAAAAGACAGATACATCTCCATCACTGGAGCCTGCTGTATTCTCACCTTATACTCTAAGTGGACCCGAAATATTTGTAGCGATTGAGACAGCTGGGATTCATAACAAAAAATCAATGATGGTTTGAGAACTGCGCTTGACGGTTTAATGGTTACAGCCTGAGGGCAGGCAGATGTAGAAGCACTCAGTCTTAGGTAACATCAGTAAATGGCATATAATGCTTAACACCTCCTCCCACACTTAACACCATTTATAAAAGCATGATATAGTAATCTCCACAGGTTAAAAGGACTCTAACACTTATTCAGAGGTAGTTCCTGCATATGAATTATACATACACTGCCAGTCAAAAGATTCTGAACAGTAAGACTTTTAATGTTTTTTAAAGAAGTCTCTTCTGCTCACCAAGCCTGCATTTATTTGATTCAAATACAGCAAAACAGTATATTTTTAGGATCATTACTCCAGTCGCATAATCCTATAGAAATCATTCTAATATTCTGTTTTGCTGCTCAAAAAACATTATTATTATTATTATTATTATTATGTTTAAAACAGAAAAGTAGATTTTTTTCAGGTTTCTTTGATGAATATAAAGTTCAGAAGAACAGCATTTATCTAAGATAGAAATCTTTTGTAACATTATAAATGTCTTTATAATTACTTTTGATTCATTTAAAGCATCCTTGCTAAAAATAAATGCAGATCTTTGGATCTTTCTATTCATTAAAAAAATCCTGAAAAAATCATTACTTTTGATACATTTAAAGCATCCTTGCTAAATAAAAGTATTAATTACTATAAATCCCCCACCCCCACAAAAAAGAAAAAAAACCTGTTACACAAGTTTTTTTTTTTTTATTTCAGATAAATGCTGATCTTTGGATCTTTCTATTCACCAAAAAATCTTGAAAAAAATGTACTCAACTGTTTTAAATACTGCTAATAATAATTTTGACTTGAATAACACAATAGTTTTTTAACTTGCACTACCAGTCAAAAGTTTTTGAACAGTAACATTTTTTATGTTTTTTTTATATTTATTTGAAGTCTCTTCTGCTCACTAAGCCTGCATTTATTTGATCCAAAGTACAGCAAGAACAGCTAAATCGTTAATTTTTTTTCTATCTAAAATAACCGTTTTCTATTTGAATATATTTTAAAATGTTATTTATTCGTGTGATCAAAGCTAAATTTTCAGCATCATTACTCCAGTCTTGAGTGTCACATGATCCTTCAGAAATCATTCTATGCTGATTTGCTGTTCAAGAAACATTTGTTATTATTATTACTATTATTATTATCATCAATATTTAAAACAGTACATTTTTATTATAGAAATTAATACTTTTATTTAGCAAGGATGCTTTAAACTGATAAAAAATAATGATAAAGAAATGTTATAAAACATTTATATTTCAGATAAATGCTGTTCTTCAACATAACAATAATAATAATAAAATGTTTTCTGAGCAGCAAATCAGAATATTAGAATGATCATGTGACTGGAGTAATGATGCTAAAAAATTAGCTTTGAAATCACAGGAATAAATTACATTTTAAAACATTTTCAAATAGAAAACAGTTATTTTAAACAGTAAAAATATTTCAAAATTGTACAGTTTTTGCTGTACTTTGGAACAAATAAATGCAGGTTTGGTGAGCAGAAGAGACTTAAAAAACTGTTACTGTTCAAAAACTGTTGACTGAGTGCACATTACATAAACATATTTATATGTGTGTGGCATTAAAAGGTCTCTGTAAATTCAGGATTAATAGGATTGTGTCTCCCATTGTTTATAAGCTGCCAGGACTATATCCTTCTCTCTGATTAGAAGTCTTATTGACTGTTACTGACATTTCACTACTGAATTTATGTTTTTTGTTCTGCAAACTATTGTATATATGCCACAATATTGACAATTTACTATTTTTACAGAATTTTCATTCATCATTAAGTTCCAATAATTATAATTTCATTTAATTATTTTCAAAGCATTTATGCATCTATAATTCTTATGCATTTATATATGATTATATAATATAAACATATAGACATTTTATATTTAATATTTGATTTATATAGCTCATGCAGCTTTTGCGCATATGGAACAAGTCTTCTAGTCGGCATGTGCTTTTTTAACTGTTAATCAACAATACTGACTATAAATAAAAATAAAATAGCTCTAATGCATGAAATACCACATTCAAAAGAACCTGCTAACTGTTGTTCAACAGTAACAACTCACACAAGACGTAAACAATACAATAACGTCGCACTCTTCGGTGTTTCTTGCGTAAAACGCTTTGTAAGTTACGACAGCTACTGCTTTGAACTTTTTAGTGAGCCTGTACAAAACAGAAACTAAATGAGCAAATGAAACGTATCCACGTGTGAACAGACACTAAGGTTTATGGGTTCAGTACCTCATTAGGACCCTCCTGCAGCACGTCAAGCAGATTTCCTTTAGACAGGGATGCGATCATTCTTCTGACTTCACATCAATGTAAGAGGAGAAAATGCTAACGTCCTTAGTCAGCGACGGCGTTTAAACTGCATATCAGAGGTACTGAGGTAAACAAAGGAAACTACAGAAAACACCTCAACCAGGGCGATGGCCATATGTGCCACCCCGTTAGCTCGCTAGACCTGAAACAGGATACGAGGTGGACGCGGATGGGGAGACGTAACGCGCATGCGTGCGCAGCAGCTGCTCCACTGTCGTTATGGCGACGCTTGAGCTTATGCTGGCTGCTTTCTGTCTCTAGCTTCTGCCTTGTAACGTATATATTAGTCTGGGACAGTTAAACTGACTTATAGCATCTATATTTTCAAATTATTCATATGAACTTAGAGCACATGTGATGTCCAGGCTCTAGCCTGGACATCACACACTGTTCTCCCGACGTGCTTAGAATCAACACCACACTACAATGTGCAAAAATCATGATGTGAAATCTGAAATTCGCTATGCAGTTTACTCTGGCTTCATTGTGTACAGCCCCATTAGACCACATCCTTCCTGCCTGCCTCATGCTTCCTGCTTCTGCCTCTACACTTTTTATGTACAAAACTCAAACTTAACATAATTATTTTTTCTCTTTAAATTTTAAAATTTACTTAATTATAAAACATCGCTATAGAGGTATATAGGCAACCTCTCCAATAAGGGCATATTTTGACTATTAATTCATTTTATTTAAATTAAATGTCTGTGTCTCCCCCTGCTGTAAGAACTGCAACTGAGAGGGGAAAACATGATTCTAAATAGCCAATAACAACAACAATAATAATAATAATAATTATTATTATTATTTTAAAAAGAATTTATTATAATTCTTGAACTCTTATTAGTGGGTTGCCTTTTGGATGTCATCTAAATAATAAATATTTTGTATAGTTCAATGAGTTCTACTGAGACTGTTGCTTTATATATATATATATATATATATATATATATATATATATATATATATAATTTGTTGCTGTTTATATATAAACAGGTGATTTGCTGTTTTTATCTTTTATCATTTTAATTAATCATTTTAAATACAAAACTTAACATTAAAAACATTTAATATATTTCAATATAATTCATTTCTATTAATTAAAAATACAGGAAACATTGTGAAATATTATTGCATTTTCTATTTGAATATACTTTAAAATAGAATTTATTCCTGTGATGCAAAGCTGAATTTTCATATGTGATATTTATATGCGATACTTTTTTCAGGATTCTTTGATGAATAAAACATTAAAAAGAACGGTATTTATTTCAATTTTTTTTGTAACAATACACTACCGTTCAAGGTATGGGGTCAGTACATTTTTTTCTTTCTTTCTTCCTTTAAAAGAAATTAATACTTTTATCCAGCAAGGATGTGTTAAATCGATAAAAATGTGAATCCAAAAAAAAAAAAAAGCATCACAGGTTCCAACTTAGATAATAAATCAGCATATTAGAATAATTTGTGAAGGTACATGACACTGAAGACTGGACTAATGGCTGATGAAAATTCAGTTTTGCATCACAGAAAAAAGTTAAAATTTAAAAGTATATTAAAATAGAAAATTGTTATTTTAAATTACAATAATATTTCATAATATTTTTTATGATCATTTGATCAAATAAATTTACCTTTCATAAGCATAAGAGACTTCTTTAAATTCTTTGAATGAAATAACCGTTTGTGCTAAATATGGCATAATTTATAGTTTACTGTGGCTTATGAGATATCTTTTCTGTCTGAAAACTTAATTCAGTGACTCATATGAATAATTAGTTCCATATGCCTTAACAATTCAAATCTTCAGAGACCTCATAAAAATGCACAGTGTGGCTCATATATAGCGTAAATTATTTCATTAAATTCACATTTCTATCACATTTTAAGATGAAATCCTTTAGAATTACACTTGTCTTCCTCTTTGAGGTTTTAATGTGATCATCATCATAACTTACAGATTTCTCCACAGATGGTGAATGCAGCATCTTGCTGATCTACAAAGCGATAAACGTTTCATTGGTTTTGATTTGTTCATTATGTTAACACGTGAAACGAACCGCTTGATGATAGAAACTCAGCCAAGTCTCTCCCGAGAGACTTTCATCACTCAAACTTCAAGACATTAGCATAGTGTTTAAATAAAACACAGCTGACTCCAAATGAACATCACAAAAAGAGAAGAAATACAACTGAAACAGACGAGAGGGCTTTAAACACGTTCCCAGCAGTCTCTTAACATTAAAACCACTTAGCGTTAGCATTCATAACGTTATCAGATCGCAGTTCTTTTAAAGTTTGAGCGACCTACCTTAGGTTTCTCCCGCTTTCTTGACGATATCATTAGTGAGTCTGTTAAGCCACATTCATGTAAATATAGTTACAAAGTTACACCAGTGAAAGAGTAAATCACAGCGGACTGCCAAATCTGCACTGGTCATAGTTTCTATGGTTACCAGAAACAGAAGCACGTCGAGCCCTACATGATTGGTTTGCTATAGCAAGTTTAAATAGTTTTTCTAATTGACATTTGAATGGCTGCAAATTTAATAGTGCTAAGTGTTTTGAATCATCTTTGTGAGGATGAAACGCTAACTTTATCTTCTATTTTAGTGTTTTGTATTAGTGGCCTTTGTCTCCCCCTGCTGTAAAAGCTTGAAAACTGTGAAGTGCAGTCAGAAAATACATATTTCTAGACACATTTTTCTTCTTGTAAGAGTGCGTGCGGACATTTGCAAATTTTATGGGGCTGGCTTCCGGTCTCATCCGCGTCCAGCTATTTTTAGCTGTACAAACAGCTCCTTTTGCTGATTGGTATTACAAATTGGCGTCTTACCATATTATTTTAATGTATTATCTTAGTTATAAGCACAGTTTTACCGTTTGCTGCACGGTATTATTCTTCTCGTTATTTCTAATGAACCGGAAGTTTCATCCACAGCCTTACTTCCGCGTTAAAGAATAAATTGGTGCACTGAATCAAAACCGAATAGTTATTAAAATGAATTCGAAGTGACACGTTCAGCTGTTGTACGTTTGTTTATTGATACAAAAACAAAAAACAAAAAACAAAACAAATATTAGCACAAGAACAACCATAGATAGTAACAAAATTTAAAAATATATAAATTTATCAATAATTATAAACCTTATCACCTTCCAATGTAGTGTTTTACAGGAAAACGGCATTTAGCACATCAGGCTCACTGCATATTAAAGACAATATTAGCAATCTGACATGCTAGTTATATGATTAATGTTTACTACATCAGAAACAGCGTTTGAGTTATCAGCTGATTATATTTCATACAGTTCAAAAGAAAGTCACAGTCTCAAATAATCTAAAAACAAACAAAAGCAAACAATTTACAAAAGGATACACAAAACATAATACAGAATCCAGTGTCTCCGCTCAGTCTGGAAAACTTCATTCAGGCATTTCTAAGCACCTTTCAATTATCTTTTTCTTTGCTCATGCATGCAGAGCTCTTACATATATATATTTTTTCCTCATACGCTTAATTTTTTGTAATAAATACTCATCTAGATACACATCCAATGTTTTATTTGACTAAACAGTCTTACAATTTCTCAGTGCGGCATTCGAGACACATTTAACTTCCGAATAATGCTATATTTTACTTTCTTTACTTTTAAGGTTTGAGCTTTAGATCATATTTATTTGTGTAGATATTTAAACCTTTAGACCGTAACACAACCTACTGATATTTCAAGGGATGTAACTCCACTTGGCACATACACACACATATTTGGGCACCTTTGCTATTACATAAATAACATAAATTGGATTTGACGAGAGGTGTGTACTTAACGTATAAATCTCATCCTGCCCATTTATTAGTTTTTTTGTTTAACTAGAGCTGTTAAAGCACAAAATGAAAGCTCCAAGCACCGCAGAACTGAGCAGAAATTTACACCCAATTTTTTGCTACGTGTCTATTCATCATCAGCTTTTACATTTTTTTTGTGGTTAGTTTATGGAAGTTCATGCTTGGTTTGAACTTACTAGACATTTGTAATGACCAGTGAGTTTTTGATTGATAAATATGCAAATACATAAAACACAAAGCTATTAAAATATAGAATATGTACAGGTTGCATATCCTGTTAAAAGTGTCCTTTTAATAACTGGACTTTTTAAGCCAGATATCTTGTTTAGAAGATAATCTTTGTTATAGAGATGGACTAAATGGTTTAGACGGATCTTAGTGTCATCTACATTCAGCTCAAGAAAGCAAGGTATCAGAGATATGCAATTGGACGAAAGTTTCAAATGAAAACATTTCTAACCACAATTATGATACATTCGCAAACTTGCAATTACCTTTTGAATAATTAAAACATAATACCTCCATAACTGTGAGTCCTCAAGTTTAAAAACAAAAGATTCCAATAATTTTTTGAAAAAAAAAAAAAAAGTACAATTATGATTGACGTTTATCACTCTGTGAAAACTTTTTATTAGATTAACACACTTTATCATACAACAATAAATGTAGGCAGTAATGAGCACCTTGTGACTAACACTGACTTGTTAGTAATACTATAGTAATGGTGGAAAACTTGCCACCGGTGTAATAAAGCAAAAAATGTATTGAAGGAAATGTCAAGCCAGAAAAGGTTTCTTGGCAGTTTGGAAGTACTGGTTCTGCCTAAGATATGAATTCAAGACCAAAACATGACATAGTGGAATGGTCTGTGATCTAAAAGTGCACAGAGCCTGGAAAATAGCACCTACTTACTAGAAACAAGTACCAATACTGGTAGCGTGCGTAATTTAAAGGGACAGTTCGCCAAAAAATTAAAATTAGCTGAAAATGTATTTACCCTCATGTCATTCAAGATGTAGATGACTTTGCTACTTCGTCAGGGACAGATTTGGAGAAATTCAGCTTTGCTTGCTCACCAATGGATCCTCTGCAGTGAATGGGTGCCGTCAGAATAAGTGTTCAAATAGCTGATAAAAACATCACAATAATTTACAACACAACTCCACTCAATCAATTAACATCTTGTGAAGAAAAGTTGTGTGTTTGTAAGAAACAAATCAATCATTAAGGCATTTTAGTGATTGTACATAATCCACAACACTTCCTCAAGTGAAACAATCCACCCCTTGCTGTCCTTTCACATCAAAATCCACTGACATAATTGTTTAGACCTGTTCTGGACTGATTTTGCTTGTAAAGAGTGCTTGACATGTGCATATTTCTCTCCTGATTCAGAAAAGATTACTTTTTTACTGAAGAAAGAAATCCTATGGATAAGTATTTTAGTGGTTTAGAAAGTTAAAACACATTAATGATAGATTTGTTACTTACAAATGTGCAGTTTTTCACTTCACAAGTGGTTAATTGTGATGTTTTTATCAGCTGTTTGAACTCTCATTCTGACGGCACCCATTCACTGCAGAAGATCTATTAGTGAGCAAATGTAATGCTAATTGTAATTTCTCCAAATCTGTTCCAATGAAGAAACAAACTTATCTACATCTTGGATGACCTAAAGGGTCAGCAAATTTAATTTTTGGGTGAACTATTTCTTTAAGCAAAAAGTGGAATGACCCTTGAAACGGTCACATAATAGTGGTGATTTAACTGCAATGGTTAACTATTGCACAGACTTAAACACAGAAACAACATGAGAATCGATGCTCCAATTAAAAATTCAAGTCAACCATCTTACACTGTTTTCACATCCTAGAAATTTCCAAGCATATTTCACTCTTTTAAATGTGTTCTTTATATAGACAGAAACACGTCTTAACTTCTAATGAACATTCAAATTGATCCAACTTTTTCCTTTAAATCTTGAATTATTTACATACTATAAGTAATGCAAATGTCATAGGACGGATATAAAGAAAAAAATCCTAACAATTAAAAAAAAAAGTGCAAATGTCAATGAAATAATTAAACGTAACTCGGAAGCCACACTTTAACACTGTCACGATGAAAAAAAAAAAGTGCATTTAATCATGTAAACTTATTAAACAAAGCAGCAAAATGGAACATTATCAAACAACGTGAGCAAACACTGATAAAATGTTGCTCAATGTGTGAAAAAGCAACAACCTGTAAGAGGCAGTCTGTCTCTTTGCACCCGAATTTCACGATCTGAAGACGTGCACGGCTCGAACCACGTACTGTCGGCAGATGGGACACTCGTTCATACGTTTCCCGCACTTGCTGCAGGTGACCATGTGGCCGCACTCCAGCAGAACGCAGTCAATGGGGGAGTCCATGCAGATCTTGCACAGGTTCTCCTCCTGGCCACTGGGTTCAGCAGGATCAGCTGGAAGAATGGTGAGAGATTCAGCTATCAGACACAAATTCAGGAACTGTCGTTTTTAATAAAGCATTTTGGAGCTAATTGCCACAGTATTCATAAAACATACCTGCTTCTGTTTTTGTATTTGAAACTGAAAGTAAAAGAAAGTGCAAGAACATCAATTTCAGTATATTTGAAGAACAATAGTACATACACTATAATGATTTAAAGGGATAGTTCACCCAAAAATGTAAACATGTCGGTGTCCCGACCACACGGATCATTTTAACAATATCCTTACTACGTTTCTGTGCCTTGACTGTGGAGGGAAAGCTCTTGAATTTCATAAAAAATATCTTAATTTGTGTTCCGAAGATGAACGAAGATCTTATGGGTTTGGAACGACATTTAAAAATTTTTTTGGGGTGAACTATCCCTTTAAGTTACACTACCGTTCAAAAGTTTGGGACTGGTAAGACTCTTATGCTCACCAAGGCTGCATTTAATTTGCTTAAAAATACAGCAATCAGTAATTTAGTGAAATATTATTACTATTTAAAGTAACTGTTTTCTGTTTTACTATATTTTATATGTCATTTATTCCTGTCATGGCAAAGCTTAATTTTCAGATGCCATTACTCCAGTCTTCAGTGTCATGCTATGATTATTTTATGATAGATTTTACATCAGGATTTTTTAAATGAATGGAAGGCACAAAAGAACATCTCTTGTTTGAATTTAAATCTTTTGTAACATTAGAAATGTCCTTACTATTACTTTTGATCAACTGACTGCATTCTTGCTAAATACAAGCATCAATTTCTTTTAAAAAACTTCTAAATGGTATTGTATATAAACTACTGTAGGATGTTTTTCAGTTGTAGGCTACATTTAATGGCAATCTATGCCATTAAAGAATAATTGTACTTGTTTGGAAAAAAATACATATGCTAAACAATGACAATAACATTTCTGCAAAACATTTCAATGGACCTCATTCATGAAACACGAGAAGAACGAATTTTTGTGTAAATAGTTCACAAATCTGTTCGTGAACTTTCGAATTCATTAAAATGTTTATATTTTCAAAACGTTAGCTGGTACGAAAGAAATGTACACCTGCTTCCTACCACGTGTAAATGGTGTGTAAAACACTTGGAAAACCATTCACACTGAATTTTGATGCACTACCATAATAATAATTCACATGCTCGTTTGCCCTGTCTTTTTTTTTATTTTGGTAACTGTACAACTTAGGGTAAAACGCAGCGCTCCTGACTGTCACCTTTTACCTAGCCATCCAATCAATGAAGGAGGGGCGAGACAAATACAACACTGACCAATAATCCTACTTGTACAATGACTGAACAACAATATAACAATTATATTCAGTAATATTGTTCAAAATGAGATACTATTAATACCTTACTGTCATGGATCATAGTAACTAAAACATCTCAGGTGGAAAAACAGTTTTACCAAAGCGTTCTCAAGCGCCACCAGCTGGCTGTTTTCAGAAGAGCGCTGTTGTTTTCTAAAAACGTAAAAACACTTTGGTGGACACATATTAATTGAATATTTATTGTTAGGTATATGGCCTTTCAGTCTTTTTTGCATTTATGCAATATACTGGAGCCAAACCTGAGAAGGGAGTTCAGAATATAGAGGTTTTGCACTTATGTCACGATTTGGTCAGTTACCGGGATACACAGCCATACTGGAGATTCTTGGATGTAAACAACAGCATGGAATTCCATGGTTAATGTATTACTGAATACGTTGTCCAGCTAATTTATGCTATCTTACCCACAGAGAAAAAACATGTGAAAGCTGCTAATCATATAGAGATATATAATTTCATATAGAAATGCTAACCATTTCAGTAGTAATAATCAGTGATGTTGAACGGCGATGAACGGCGTTATTTTTTTCAGTAACGAGTAATCAAACGAATTACTGTTTCCTACGTTACAACGCTTGTTACCATTACTGACAATAAAATACTTTACTATAATTTATTATAACAATATTATTAAAATTTATTTTTCAGTTCATCTGAATGGATGCGCAGCGTAAGTTACCTCTATTTGACGAACTGTAAACTCTAGTATAAAGGCACACGACTAGCCGTCACTTTGTCTCACACGCGCAAAGAAAGATACAGAACGACAGAGTCTTATACCATGCAGAATTAAAGCGCTACATGTAAACGATATTCTTTGTTATATCTTCCTCTCAAAACAACGGAGTTCTTTTGGAATACTTCAACTTTTAAGAACTGCCGGTTTCTCCGGTAGTAGGCGGAACTAATGTGCAAACGGCAATCTCATTGGCTGGCGCTCACCTATTAACGTCCCTGTTTTGATTACAGCAAATCAGTTAGAGCGAACGCAGACAACGTGATTAATATTCATGAACCCAGCAGCTCAATAAACCTTAGAGCGTTTAATATTGTTATTAATCGTAGAATTCGTAGTATTTTTCTTATCTTATCAGTGTATTTTTTTTATAGAAATTACAAACAATATCACCACCAGTCCTACATTCAGTCGACATTACAAATGTGCATTCATACATGGTTATTCTAATTACTAAAGTTATAATTGCTAAAGTTTAATGCTAAATTATCATAATAGTCATAAATCATAAATCAGATATTTAATATTAGTCTGGTGAGTAAACTAAAAATTGAATTCATTTAATTAAAATTTCATTCATTTAACATTTAATATTGGGGGCATCCAAGTTATTTAATCTTTTTAAACATTTTTTTTTAAAAATAGCAACACAATAGTTACTTTCCCTGGTAATTAGTTACTTTTATAAAGACGTAACTCAGTTAATAACTCAGTTACTATTTGTGAGAAGCAACTAGTAACTATAACTAATTACGTTTTTAAAGTAACATTCCCAACACTGGTAATAATCAGCAAAATATGTAAGTTTCATTTGGTTCAGTGGCACTGTTTAAGTTCACAGTTTTAACTATTAAATCTAATGTTTATGAACAGTTTGTGAATCTGGAGAGAATTTTTTCGGGAAGGTCTGTTTTATGTGCAAATAACTTTGAATGTTCTCATATATTTACGCAAGTTTCACGAATGAGGCCTGTTGTGTTTTAGAATTCCATTATAAATGACTTAAAACAAAACTAACAATCAAAACTGCAATTTCTTGGTTACCAGCCCAGGTTTTTGGCTATTATGGTTTCACAGTGTTCATGCAAAAAGACATACCAAGGTTGTGAAGGTCTTTCTGATCATTAAAAAGGTGGGTGACCTTCTCCATCAGTTCCCATTTCTCACAGCAGCCCTGGTAGTTCACAAAGTTACGTGCCAGAATCTCCTTCAGCTGCCGCACGCTGAGGCCTTCGATGTCCTCCACCCTGCTCAGGTCAGACAGAGAGGCTCTTCTGCTATGCACCAGCGTCTCCTCACTATCTGTGGACTAAGTAAAGTGCAGATAAAACACAATTATATACAGTCAAGAGGCTACTACTTTATACAAAAATAAAGCATGTTTGCTTCATACCTCTTCCTCATCATCCTCATCATCTTCTTCACCCTCTCCATCTTCTCCTTCTCCATCTCTCTCTCCATCTCCATCTTCTTCCTCCTCCTCCTCCTCCTCATCACCCTCTTCATCCTCATCCTCATCCTCATCTTCCTCCTCCGTGAGGGCTTCAGATTCTGGAAGAGCATGGGAAGCCAGAGCAGGCGCAGACGGCTGTGAACGGGATTCGGCACTGCCGCTGCCCCTGGGAGTTTGTTGAGCCAGCACTAGCTCCACCAGCTCCTCCTTCTCTCGGCACATCTGCGTGGGGGTTTCATGCAGGTGGAGATAGTCACGGAGGTCCTTCACTTTCAGCCTCATCAACTCTGCCCGTTCGAAAAAGGTGCAGTGGAGCCGCTGACAGGTGTGGCATATCAGCGGCCGGAGGTCCATCTGCACCGAGCAGCGGCTGCAGAAGTTGTTTTTGCAGTCCACGCAGACATGCTATGAAATGGATAGAAATCAGAAAAAAATGCTCAAATGCAATTTTTGCTGTAACAGCAGAATATGAGGAGATGCAACCTGATTTACCGTTCTTACGGCGTCAAACTGGCCTCCGCAGGCCTTGCACAAGTGTTCGGGTGGTGCTGGGAGGGGGCTGGAGCCCGAGTTTGTGTAGGCCTGGTGCCATGAGCTGCCGTTTTCTTCCACGGTGGCGGTGATGTCCACACAGAGCAAACTATAACATAAGGTCTGCACAACCCATCCTGCCCATAAAATAAAGTATTAGTGAGTTAATATGAAGAAGTAACCCTATTAAATCAAGTTTTATGTGTTTTAAGAAACACTGCAATAATGATAAGCAAGCCTAATAAAATAACTGCAGGTAAAATTGGACAAATATAAATTACAGTCAATGTAAACATTTGATCTTCATATTATGGTCAATCTACAATATCTGTGACAGTCTTTTTTTTTGAGCATTTTAATAGGGGTATCAACCAGTATTAATTCTATATTATTACATTTTCAGTTTTCATTTTAATTCCAGTTTAAGTAGTTTTGTCTGTTATATTTCATATATTTATTTTATTTATTTATCTAATATTTATGTTTGAATTTATTTTAACTTCATTTTAATTAACCAAACGATTTTTGAATTGTTTTGTATATATATATATATATTACCAGTGTTATTTTAAAACAAAACAATTGTTTTTTATTGCACATAAACCTATTTGAATAATTTACCATAATTATGTACAAAACAAAGTAAAAATGACAGTTCACTTTGGCCCAGCTCGTTATTCAAAGTATTGAGCATTATTGTGATGCAGTAAGATATTTACATGTATGCATGAATCCATGCTTGCTTACCAAGACTGCTTTGTTATGATGGGCCCTAATGATGTTCAAAAAATGCTGTCTAGATAGGCAGAACACTGGGTTTTGAGACACAGCCATAGACTGTATCTTGCAGAATATAATGAAGGTAACTGAATGAATATGAAATCTTACCCAAAATATCCGTTGCAACGTCCTGTTACAGCCATAAAATATGTGTTTAATCGGGAACGCATAAACGATAAAATACTAAATGAAAGAATACGCTCTGTACAGAAATATAGGTGAAATCGCTCTGCAGTTCCCTTGACTAACGCAAAGAAGTATGACGCCAGAGCGTGTAATCACGCGAGAAAAGCCGGCGCCTGCCTAAACTAGGGTTTCTTGCGTTGTTGCCACGTCCACATTTTTAAATTCATTTAATTCAATTTCATTTCATGTCATAAAATAAACAATACATAAATACATTTCTTAAACGTCTTCTGATAACAACAATAATATTTTAAACTAACATGAACAAATTCTCATTGTTATTAATGAATTTATCTTAATGTAACACAATAAATACCGAAATACATGAAAGTAAATTATAAATTAAATTAGACTAAAGGAGATTAATTACAAGAAATTTAGCCAACTAAACGCATTCCTTTTTTTCAGATGCTTTAAGGACTGGAATAAAAATTTAAAATACTTTTAAATACCACAAAACGATGTGGAACCTTCCATGTATCTGTTGATTTGTCAGATCAGGGTGGTTATTTTTCTAGCGAGATTTGGCAACACATTTTTTTCTTCCTCTCTTGTGGTTTAGTGATCATCAGAGTTATACTGCCATCAACTGGGCAGATACTACAAGGATGGACATAATATGCATGTTTCTTATATATTTGCTACAGAATTCATTACATTCAGAATAGACTGACAGATTGATAGACAGACAGACAGACAGATAGATAGACTCTATTAATAAATCACATAGAGAGACCTAATCTTAAACACATTTCAACTTAATTGCATTTACACACACGTAATTTTATCATGCACCACAGATTTATTAATAATCTGAAGGAGCCATGTAGCATAAAAAAATGGTCTTAAGGAAAAAAATGGTCCTTTTTGCACCAGGAGAGTGCGCTGTTTACTAACTTTGGTTAGCACTTCATTCGTGTCCATTGGTTTAGAGCTGTTCAGTGTCCAAACAACCACTAGATTAATCTAGAGAGGTCAGTGTGGATCAGAGGTGAAGCACTCAGCCGTCATGACACTTCAACAGTGCTGCTGGTTCGGGCTAACTCGTTAATCAGGTTACCTACTGCAAATCCTGTTTGAGAAGGCTGTTGGCTGTAACAAGTGGATTGTGCTGTGCAAATATCATATACTTGCAAAGGAAAAAAATGTAAGCCCTCCTCTAATGTGTTTCTTTGTGAGTTTATAAAAATATTTCAGAACTTCAGGTACTTTAAAAATGAAATAGAAAGTATTAAACTATTTGTTGCTCAATCTCAAAATATTTACTATTTTAATGTGTTTTTATTTGATGCCTGTACATACTTTTTTATGTTGCTCCTTGTGTTTTCTCCTTCACTGTTGCTATTATTGTTGTGAGTGTATGATTATTCGTGTTATGGTGGATGTGCCTTATGTTGTTCGATGTTCCCTGTCTTGTTGTGTACAATTCGCAATAAAAAACAAAACAAGTGGATTGTGCCCGACACGGTTATATGTTGTTAAGGGGAAAGGGCGGGAATTAGCAACAACCTAATTATTTTTTACCATATTTATTTTTCCTTTTAATTTGAAACCAGGTATTACTGAGACTAATGTTGTCAGTATTTATACTTTAACATGAACAAACTCTACTACTAAGATGAAAGGTACATTCAGGATTTTTTGTTTATGTTTTATGGGAGTAAGTATTGAGATTAATTTATTTACCAAGGCCTCTTTCAAGTAAAATAAATCTGCTTTTATTAGACTATTTATAGGTCTGGAGCCTTCATCTCTTTGATATTGCAAGATTTTTAAAAGTACCGATTTTTATGTGTAAAACATGCACCTACTTTTTCCAGCGAATGCAAAGAGAGAATGCAATGCTTTTCGAGGTAAATGTTTTGCAAGAAAATTTTAAGTTACTCAAGGAAACGCAAAAGCATTGGAATATAATTTTTCCTCCTAATATTTTTTTCTATTGCCATGTTTCTGTAGCAGCTACAGTAATAAAATAAATGAATAAAAAAAATTCACCTTATTTTTCCGTAAGAACAGGCGCGGCCATTTGTAAATTTAAAGGGTCTGGCTTCCGGTCTCATCAGCATCCTTTTCAAAACAGCTGGTTTCTCTGCTTTATATTGCAAACTGGTGTGTCTTACCATAATATTTTGATGTGTTTCTCAGTTATGAACACAGTACTTTGTAGTTGTAAATTGTAATGCAGGTTGTTATTATTCTTGTTATTTTCACCAAAAGTCATCAATCATCCATATTGGCGGCGCTTAATGTAAACAATGCCACTGAACCGAACGATACGCGCATATTTTGCTGATTATTGCTGCTGAAAATGGTCAATTATTGTCATGTTTTGGGCTGTACTAATCGGTCAGACCAGGAAAAGCATTTAGAGTACTATAGACTGCCAAAAGTTATAACAAATCAAGAAGAAGAGTGCAAAAAACTGAGGAACAAAAGGCGTTTGTGGTTGGCCAAACTGGACCAGGATTTCCAGGGCAAGAATATTGACAACATTCCTGTTGTTCTTATCATTTCCAGTCAGGTAGGTGAAATATTAGGCTAATATCTTAATTAATACTGCTTGTAGTATCTTTACCACCTATTAACTTTAGTTTGTCAAAATATTGCGCTCTTAACTGCTTACTAAGTCCTTCTCTATATGATTTAACGGCGTCCACACGTTTTGTCTGTAGTTTAGACAGCATAAATTAGCAGAACAACATATTCAGTAGTACATTAACAGTGCAATCCTTGCTGTTGTTTACATCGGGGTATCTCCAATAGGGCTGCGCTTTCGTGTAACTGACCAAATCGTGACGCAAATGCAAACCCTCTATAGAGGCTAATGAACCGGAAGTCTTGCCCATAGGCTTACTTCCGTGTTAAAGAATAAGGTGAATAACAAGTGTCAAATTTAACTTAATGACTGTTTCTATTTTAGACAATGAATTCATTTTTAAAAAGCACAAGGACAACACAATGAATTCAAGAAGTGAGTTTTATTAATCACAAACATACTGTTCAAGAATTCACACAGGATTTATACCAGTCCCAAACCAATGGGACATTAATGAATTCAGTGAATGAAATATGTTTCATTTCAAATTCCAGCTGTCTCCAAAACAACCCACAAACTCCACAGAAACTAAAATGAGTGAAAAACATCTGAACTCAGCCTCCACTGAAGAGTTACAAACAAAATTAGAAAAAAAGAAAGAGTACTGGGAGCAGAATAATACCAGAATTGGAGAAAATGCTCTTTTGGCAGTCAGTATTTGGTACAGCTCTCCCTGCTTTTTTTTTTTCTTCCTTTCAAACCACAAAATGTTTCATTTCTGTTTCCCTCACAGTACTCTATTGACATATGCAGGGACTCATTAGGCTGTGCCTCACAATGTACCTCGCTTTCTAACTTACTATATAAAATCAATTATATAACACGCATATCTACCGAAACTAGGAATTTCCGATTCCATCTGCTGAATAAACACTAGTGCTCTGTCCTCCTGAAACATTATTTCATTCTACATTTAGGCACTAATACATAATAGAATATCTACGTCAATGAAAAAAAAAAGAAGAATTCCCCAAATCAATGCACAACAACAGGTCTATTTACAAAAAATATATATAATATTAGATATGTGACCAAAACTGGTGAGCGCAGAACATTATCATTCCTCTCAAACACCTGTTCTATTCTAAATGTTGACCTGGGTTAAGTGATGAACTGGATGTGAATTAGAAAAACTGTTCTGCATATTCCAATTAGCTGCTACAGCATTTAATGATTGAAAACTGCATTATTGTCATTGTCTACTAAGGAAGGCACTTAAGAGGAATGATTTATGATTAGCTGAAGTTTTCTGAGAACATGGTAGAAGTTCAGCTGATTGTACGTCTTCAAAATGATGTGTGAATAGTCCAAATTTATCCATAAAATGTACTAAGGAAGAAAACGTAAGTTTACATGGTTCCAGGTTGGTTTTTAAATGTATTTAATAAGGCAGATCCCCTCTCTACCATGACAAGTTAGTTTTTTCAATGGAAAGAGTGTCATATTTGCCTCATTCAACGTTTGAAACTTTTTAAGCACAGTGTAGCTCACAGTGGATCTATATACAACCAGTACAGTTAGCCAACAAACAAACCCTGTTATGTAACATGAAGAGTGTTTCTCACTCATATAAGAAAAAGAAAAGATGTAGAGAGAGAAAGAGAACAGAAAAAGAACAATAAAAAAAATAAACAACCTAGACAGTATATTCACTATATACAAGATAAACAGCTAGCATAGAAGGACACTTAAAATCAAGGATACGCAGCACTGGTCTTTCAAATCTCCAGCTTTCTTGCTGGTGTTTTTTTGAAGATACTCACTGTCTAAGACTATCTACAAACATGAACATGGAACGTCCTTTCGCTATTAACATGAAATCCCAGCAGTATAGTAAAAACATAAGACCTTTGATTGAAGCCGGCGTCGCTGGATATACACTGAAAGGATCTGACTGGAAAACAAAACATCCACACGTCGAGTGGTCTGGTACATTATTGGTGGTTGTTGAATGACTAAAAGATGTGAAGTTGGTGGAAATGGTTTCTTTCTCAACCAAAAAAAAAGGTACTGGCTTCCAGGTTAGTATTTTACAAATATTTAAAAAAGTAAAACTTTTTTTCTGTAGGCATTTTAAAATATATTCCATAAAAATAGTCTGGCAAATTTACCTAGTACAAAATAAACGTTTTAAAAATGACAGAAGAGTTTAAGGAAAACGTTTTCTTGCCATACATTGGGTTCTACTGAAAATTGTACATTTGAGTTGTAAAAAGGGGCTGTAAAAGCTGAATTAAAGATACAAGTAACAGTGATCAGACATGATTATTTGTCACCTTTGGCAAATACAAATTGTGTTGTCGCAGACGTGCCGTAAAGCGAGGCACGTGTATCAACAACGATGTCCTCATTTGGGGATTTGTGTTTGCGAGGTATAATAGCGCCAATGACTTTCAACGTAATTCCGCATCTCTTCCATCGCCCGTCTTCCTCCTCTCAGATGACAAATGAAGATTTGTGTCGGAAATCCCCCTGAAAGACAGAAGATTGGGTAAAAGGTTTAACTGATTCCTCTTAAACTGCTAGACTTTCTTAAGCTCTTGAAAGCCTTAATAAATATATATATATATTTTTTTTTTTTCTTATACCTCATCATCTGTTCTGACATAGTCCACTCCATCTCCTTTTGCTGGAGCTTTGTAACTGGATAAAAAATATTAAATGTTATTCATCTGCAAAAATTTTTTGTTCAAATATCTGTGATGTTAAGACTGAGCTGGAAACATTCAAGAGCTCCTTGGGTGATGAAATGGAAAAAAGCCATAAAACGGTGAGTCAAAACTGCTCTGGGACAGAGTGTGACTCAGACAATAGTCGCTGTCAGACTCGTGTGCTTACTTGTTTCCCGTCTGCTTCTGGATGGTGAAGTAGCCTCGCTTATGGGCACAGAAGATGCCCACTGTTATACACAAAAGGACTGTCACCACAACCACTACGCCCAGGATGATTCCAGCAATGTTGATGTCATCTACGAAAAAAGACACACCATGAGATCTTGGCTTTGCGGGGCGTCCTGTCACATGTGAAAAGGCGTTCAAAATACGTACAAACTTCCATCATCTGCGGTCCACATTCAGAGATCCCAGCTTCATTCCTGGCTCTGCAGTAATATTCTCCAGCATCCTCCTTCCTGACCGCACTGAATTTCTGTAGATCGTAAATTACAGTGATTTAAGTTGACAAATCATTTTTATTTAGCAAGGATGCAATAAAATAAAAATGAAAAACACATTTATAATGTTATAGCAGTTTTTAAAATAATAATAAGGAGCCAAGCATTGAAGGTGCCTAGGCACCTATTGCATCTATTAGTCTTCTTCTCCTCTGGGAGTCTATGGCAGCCCATAGAACCGCTGGCGGGAAAGTTATGAAATTTGGCACACAGATAGAGGACAGTCTCAATATTAAGCACAGCAAACTTGGAGTCTCTATCTCTAACTCTCTAGCGCCACCAACAGGCCAAATTTGCACTCATATTTCTGCTAATAACTTTTGAACTGCAAGGTCTAGAAGCAAAAAATATTTTCCTCTGATTCCTTGGCTCATGGCGAGTCGAAAATATTTACATACATTTCTACAGGTCAAGATTTTTCTGTAATATTGACAAAACATTTTCGTAAATTTGACAAAATTTGCACGAGAAAGGACACGAAGCTATACCTTCGTAATGCTTTAGCGGATTCAAACCAAATTTGGTATGTGTCACGCCAAACATGATCTGAGGGCACGTGTAGTTTTGGTACCTTAAAAAAAATTAAGATATTAAAAAACTGTAATTTCTGAGCACTTTGACCAAAAATCATAAGAGTGATCTCGTTAGATTTGGAGCAGCATATTGACTCAAACCAAATTTTTCTCTGTCAGCCATTTTAAGCGTGGACTATTTCGAATTTTGTAGTAAAATGCTGTATGTAAATACTTTAGCGTATTGTTGTGAAGTCGCTTGTGGGACATTTATGAAATCTGGCACACAGATAAAGGACAGTCTTATCATTAACCACAGCAAATTTGGAGTCTCTAAGTCAAACTCTCTAGCGCCACCAATAGGCCAAATTTGTACTCAACCAAAAAAAAAAACAGACCCTCGCACCTCTGTAAGAAACACAGAGATGTTAGTCCTATCTGAATCGATATGTGAGTCACAGACGTTGGGTGATAACAACTGTAACGGCTTTTAGAATAGGGCTTTAGTCATTTAAAACTGGATGCCCAAATGAATAAATATAACATGATGAAATATTAACTACATTTAGAAGATCTTCTCATCAAAAGACAAAAAAACTGAAACCTAGCAGCTTCTTTCTGCTTTTAATCTGTAGGCTATAAAAGTAAGACTCCGGCAGATCTTAAAGGACACACAGTAAACTCTTCAGAGGTTGTCTCCTTAGGGAGAAGAGGCTGTACTGCAGCGCAGGTCAGACTTTAAAAAGTGGTGTGAAGGTTGACGAGGGCACAGAGTACAAATGGCGGAGAATGGCACTCTGGAATGTGCAAATGAGGGCAGCAGATTCCCTTCATGGCTGAGCCCATCGCACATCAACTGGCTCCCCAAAAATATCCCTACGCCTACCCCATCGGCTCTTTTTCCGAACTCACCAGAGTGCCCATCTCTCTGCTCACTGCGTAAGAGGAGTTGACGAACTTTGGGCTGCTCTTGGGATCTTCAGGGATTTCCTCCTTGTTGCGGAACCACTGGTAATGGGACTTCGGATGGCCCTCATCCTCCCAGCAATGCAGCTCTGCTGGTTTGCCTACCGGGATGGACTTGGGTACGGAGCATCTGGGCACGACAGGCTTCACTGCATGGGACACAAGAGAAAAATCTTTCAGAGAAGAAAAAGCATCCTCACACACATGCACCTTAGTGACTCTGACTGCAAGCATCCTGGCCAACTAACTGAACATGCTGCTCTTTCCCCTTTTAGACCCCTGATTAAACTCAGATGCAGTTTCAGAGGTTTCCTCATATAGCCCTGAACACGCCCTGTAGAGTTAGAGCTGCAAGCATCCTCAAATGTGCGCCAAGGGTGTGTGCGTTGGCTCGCCGCTCCATCTCATGTTGCATCGTAGCAGTTGGGAAATACTAACAATGCTACATCTACAACAAATTCAGAATTCCAATCACAAGTATATATACTAAGGACGTGTTTTAGCATAAGGGCTGGTGAACACCTACTGGACTAAGCAATTAATCGATGTAGAATTCTTTGAGTAGAACCCTCACCTCTTACAGTGAGCGATATCAAAATTTCATCAAAGGATTTCTGGTCGTTTGGGGCAGTGACTTCACAGCGGTAATCAGCAGTGTCATCTCTTGTTGCATTGAGAATGTATAAGCTCGCAAGGTGTCGAATTTCCGCTCTCTTTTCCAAGTCACCTGAAAAAATTAAAACAAGTGAGAAGATAGTTGGTTGAAACTAAAATGTAGGACTTAAAGGGATAGTTCACCCCAAAATTAAATTCTGTCATTAATTACTCACCCTCATGCTGTTCCAAACCCATAAGACCTTCATTAATCATAAAAAGTATTCTCGTAGCTTCATACCATTAAGGTTGAACCACTGATGTAACATGGGCTATTTTAACGACGTCCTTACTATCTTTCTGGGTCTTGAATGTGGTAGTTGCGTTGCTGTCTATGCAGGGCCAGAAAGCTCTCAGATTTCATCAAAAACATCTTAATTTGTGTTCCAAAGATAAACGAAGGTCTTACGGGTTTGGAACGACACCAGGGTGCATAATTAACGTTAGCCATTTTTGGGTGAACTATCCCTTTAAATTATACTCCAAAAGTCCAAATTCTTATTAAACACTGACAGAATGTGAGAAAACACGTCACGGTAGGTTTCAGTGTATTAATATTATCTAAATTAACTAAACACTTTAACACACAAGTTTCAATTTGATAACATTAATGTTAAATAGTTAATGCAATAGATAACTTGAACTAACAATGAACAAGACAACATTAAATCTAGGTTAATGTTAATTTATAATAACTAATATATAATATTAATTAATATAATATGATAAACGCTATTAAAAATACCAAAGAAATGAACCGTTAAGCTGTTAGTATAAATGTTAAAAACTGAAATCTATTTTTTAGTTTTACCATATTTTTTACATTAAATCACAAAACGTTAGTGTATAAATATATAAAATAAATAACTCATGTTTTTTTTTTATATTTTCAAAAAACATGTTTTTATTGTGTTTTATCGTGTGTGTTAATGATTTTTTTTATTTATTTAATTATTTTTACTTAAAATAACTCAACTGCAGTTTGATTGAGATTAACTGAAATTCACAATGAAAAACATGATTTTTTAATAATTGCTTAAAACAGAGTTATCTGTTTTTGCAAATGAACTCTTCATATATTAATATACTATAAATATATAATATAAATATATTCAAATATATGTTAAATAAATTTTGGCATACATTTCTATTCAAAAGTTTGGGCAAAGTTTTTCTTTTTGGAGAGAAATTAATACTTTCATTCAGCTAGAAGGTATTAAATTGATTTCTATTTAAAAGAAAAATGAAAATTAAATTAAAAAGTTACAAAAAATGCTATTTTCAATAGCTGCTGTTCTTTTGAACTGTCTATTCATCAAAGATTTTTTTTAAAACCCCATTATTTCCACAAAAATATTAAGTAGCACAACTGTTTCAAACTTGACAGTAGAAAGCAGTTATATATATATATAATAGAATAACTTCTTAAGGCTCATGTCACATGTGACACTGAAGACTGAAGTAATGTTGCTGATAATTCAGCTTTTGCCATCATAATAATAAATATATTAAAACAGAAAGCAGTTATTTTAAATTGTAATATTATTTCACAACATTACTGTATATTTTACTGTACTTCTGATCGAATAAGTGCATCAGTGATTAAAAAATAAAATTCGTACCAATCCCAAACCTTTGAACAGTGGCGTATGCCGAAATTGTTAATTTTCATGTTAATTTCATGTTAAATATCGCATAAACTGAATGTTGGCAACAAGAACTTTCAACTTGAATGTTCAGTGAAGTGTTGTATAGCTTACCTGCCATTTGTTTTTCAAAATATACATAACTGGGCTCTCCTTTCTTAATCTTCTTCCATTCTATTCTGGGATTAGAAGTGGAGATTGACTCGATCATGCAGGACAGCTCGATCGCTGCATGGGGAGAGAAAAAAAACGAAAGAGCTCGTGAGCAGTTCCAATGGCCTGTTTAATGTAGCTAAAGACTGCTGGAGAGCAAATTACTCAGCCTTACGTTCAAACTCATTGACCCACGGTTTAGCATTTGTCGTCTTGAGGATGACTGCCAAGGTGCTGATGTAGCCTGCAACGAGAAGACAGACACAAACATCAGTTTTATGTTGAATTAACAAGTTGACATTTTGGGGGTGTCGTTACAGTCTAAACCACATGTGATATTGGTACCACTGTGCTTCTCTAAAGATTTCTGAAACTCAATTAACAGTCGAGCCCAGCGGCCAAACCCTCCACCCTGACGGCACACATTCTTCGCATCACTGTGAGCTGTGAACGGATATGTTACCAGCCATTTTTAGTTTCACTCTCACAACAAACATCACTGATGTAAAAGCGTCCCACCGCAAATAATTGTGTAGACTGACAAGCAGTCTGTTCTGTTATGAATAACAGCTGACTGCTTTAAAGTGAAGGCCAGGGGGCTCGCTAAGTTCATGCCGTCGCTAATAAACGTGCTAAATCAAAAAGGTCAACTTTGAAGTTCGTACTAATTTTAGAAATTCGTGTCTCATCGTTTTTGTTCAACATCAAGAAAATGTTTAAAGATTTTAAAAGAATCAAGTAACATTCATTCGGTAGGTTTACAGAGGATGAAAAACACTTGTTATGTTTGAGAGAACGTGACCTATGAAGCTCATCGCTTTCTCTACCACTTTAAAAGGTTAAAGGTTAACTCCTAATGAAAAGCTGGTTGGTTAACAGCATTTTAGCACTACCATGGATAAGCAACTGAACGCCATACATAAACTACTACTGTATGTCTGTGGTACAAGGTAATTTTGTGTAATAATCTTCCATATAAATATCAAAAACATTGTTTTTTTTCCCTGAAAGAGCGTATATTCAGGGCACTGAAATTTTAATGGCCATCTGATTGCTAGGGATAATTTTTATGAATCTTTGATGATTGTATTTTTGGGCCAAGGCTCTTGAGAATTCATCCATCTTACACAGAACAAGGCTAGTAATACAACAGTAGTAGCTGCGAATTTGAACGAGAAACCACATCAGTGTGTTGCGGGAAAAAAAGTGAGGCGGACAGTATAAAGAAGATACGTCAGAAATATGTTTTTTTTTGTTTTTTTTCTTGTTCCTGAATACAGTTATTAATTTACACAACATAACGGTTTTGTGAATATGGATTTTTATTGATACAGGAACAAGCCTCCCTTTGCAGGGAGTTTGACTGACAGTTTGATCTGACCAATCATAGGGCTGAATCCACCATTTTGATTTCAACAAGTCAGGAGAGTAGATTACCTTCGGTTGACTTAAACTTGAAAAATGGTGTGTACTGACAATTTTCCGCAGTTAAAATACTTTCTGATGTTCATTCGTGTGATTTTATTTCGGTTCACGTGCCGTTTGAACTGAGGTGCTGCAGCAATCTGTTACAACACATTAAAGAGCCACAAACAAAACAAAACAAAAAAACTTTTTTCATACCAGAATCATTAAAAAGAATCAATTCATAAGAGTCATTTGATTGCAAATCAAGATATTACTACTCATACTGTTGTTCATTTAGAACCAGACACAAATTAAAATAAAAAAAAACTCGCTTGAACTTAGTAAAGGCTTTGGATGATTTACTGAGTGAGTCTGAAGCGGAGTCTTTTTGACCAAATCATTAAAAGAATCAATTTACAAGAGTCATTTGATTGCAAATCAAGATATTACTACTCACATTATTGTTCATTTCAAACCAGACACAAATGAAAAATGACTTGATTGAACTTAGTAAAGTCTCTGGATGATTTACTGAGTGAGTCTGAAGCTGTTTTATGAGTCTTTTTGACCAAATCAATAAAAAAAGAATCAATTCATAAGAATCATTTGATTTCGAATCAGGATACTACTACTCATATTGTTGTTCAGTTCGAACCAGACAAATGAAAAATGACTCTGTTGAACTGAATAATGGCTCTGGATGATTTACTGAGTGAGTCTTTTTGACCAAATCGATAAAAAAAGAATCAATTCATAAAAATCATTTGATTTCGAATCAGGATATTACTACTCATAATGTTGTTCATTTCAAACCAGACACAAATGAACAATGACTCGGTTGAACTTAGTAATGGCTCTGGATGATTTAATGAGTGTGTCTTTTTGACCAAATCGATAAAAAGAATAAATTCCTAAGAGTAATTTGCTTGCGAATCAAGATAATACTCACGTTTTTCATTTCAAACCAAACACAAATGGAAAAAAAAATAAAAATAATAATAAACTCGTTAGAACTTAGTAAAGGCTTTGGATGATTTACTGAGTGAGTCTGAGGCAGTTTCATGAGTCTTTTTGAACAAAACATTTAAAAGAATCAATTCCTAAGAGTCATTTGCTTGCAAATCAAGATATTACAACTCACATTATTGTTCATTTCGAACCAGACACAAATGAGAAATGACTCGATTGAACTTGGTATAAGGCTCTGGATGATTTATTGAGTGAATGAGTTTGAGGCAGTTTCATAAGTCATTTGATTGCGAATGAGGATTTTACTACTCATACTGCTGTTAATTTCAAACTAGACGCAAATAAAAAAAAAATGACTTGGTTGAACTTAGTAATGGCTCTGGATGATTTACTGAATGAGTGAGTTTGAGGCTGTTCCATAAGTTTTTTTGACCAAATCATTTGACCGAGTCATTTGATTGCAAATCAGAATATTACTACTCATACTGTTGTTCATTTGGAACCAGAAACGAATGAAACATGACTCGGTTAAACACAGTAAAAGATCTGGATGATTTACTGAGTGAGTTTGAGGCAGTTTCATGAGTCTTTTTGACAAAATCATTAAAAGAATCAATTCACAAGAGTCATCTGATTGTGAATCAGGATATTACTACTCACATTGTTGTTCATTTCGAACCAGACAAATGAAAAATTACTCACTTGAACTTAGTAATGGCTCTGGATAATTTACTGAGTAAGTTTGAGGTAGTTTCATGAGTCTTTTTGACCAAATCATTAAAAAGAATCAATTCATAAGAGTCATTTGATTGCGAATCAGGATATTACTACTAAAGTTGTTCACTTCAAACCAGACACAAATGAAAAATGACTCGGTTGGTGATTTACTGAGTGAGTTTGAGGCAGTTTCATGAGTCTTTTTGACAAAATCATTAAAAGAATCAATTCACAAGAGTCATCTGATTGTGAATCAGGATA
>JAHKKF010531370.1:0-10405 GCA_019740295.1 Labeo calbasu | reverse complement strand
ATCTGATTGTGAATCAGGATATTACTACTCACATTGTTGTTCATTTCGAACCAGACAAATGAAAAATTACTCACTTGAACTTAGTAATGGCTCTGGATGATTTACTGAGTAAGTCTGAGGTAGTTTCATGAGTCTTTTTTACCAAAGCATTAAAAAGAATCAATTCATAAGAGTCATTTGATTGCGAATCAGGATATTACTACTAAAGCTGTTCACTTCAAACCAGACACAAATGAAAAATGACTTGGTTGATGATGTACTGAGTGAGTTTGAGGCAGTGTTATGAGTCTTTTTGACAAAATCATTAAAAGAATCAATTCACAAGAGTCATCTGATTGTGAATCAGGATATTACTACTCACATTGTTGTTCATTTCGAACCAGACAAATGAAAAATTACTCACTTGAACTTAGTAATAGCTCTGGATGATTTACTGAGTAAGTTTGAGGTAGTTTCATAAGTCTTTTTGACCAAATCATTAAAAAGAATCAATTCATAAGAGTCATTTGATTGTGAATCAGGATATTACTACTAAAGTTGTTCACTTCAAACCAGACACAAATGAAAAATGACTCGGTTGAGCTTAATAATGGTTTTGGATGATTTACTGAGCGAGTGAGTTTGAGGAAGTTTCATTAGTCTTTTTGACCAAATCATTAAAATGAATCAACTCATAAGAGTCATTTGCTTGCAAATCAAGATATTACTACTCACATTGTTGTTCATTTCGAACCAGACAAATGAAAATGACTCGGCTGAACTTAGTAATGACGATGAATTATTTACTGAGTAAGTTTGAGGTAGTTTCATGAGTCTTTTTAACCAAAATCACTAAAAAGAATCAATTCATTTGATTGCGAACTCAGTGTTAGTAGGATTGTGTTATTTTGGTATTGTTTACATACTATAATGGTACAGATTAATATTTTATATATTTTCAGTTTTCAGCATTTTAGGTTTAGTAATTATGTTTTTTTTTCTATTTAGCTTAAATTTATTTTTATTTCAGTTTTAATCATTTAATAATTTAATGTTAGCTTGAATCATTTTAGTACTTCAGCCTGTTTCAGTTATTTGCCAAGACAAAATTTCTGTTTTTCATTTACATTTTTCTATCTAGATTTTCAGCTATCAATTATATTCCGTTTCATCTTCATTTCATTTACCATAAATTGTTTTAGTTTGAGCCCTGCATAGACTGAAGACCTGAAACAATGTTTTTTGTGTGTGTATAAATCAGTATGCAATGGATGTCAAACAAAAAAATGTCTTTACAATTTCCTTTCATATAAAGACAGATCATTAGGGATGACTGAATTACTGGAAATATTAGTTTTTAATTCAGAAGTTATAAGAAAAGGTGCAAATCAGTGCAATGATGTATGAAAAAATGCAGGATGCAGTGCAGATCAGTGGGAAAGGATTCAGGATGTAACAAAACAAAAAACAATACATATACACCTCACACAAACACATACACACATGCTCATATCCTCTTTTACAATCACATCCAGCCATATGGAGGACACAAAAGCCACTGGCCATTCTAGACGGCCAGGAAGTGGTGATGATGTGTCCCGTCTCCTTTTTCTGCCTGCCACATCCTGTCCTATCATATCATCAAATATGAGGCTGGTGCTCAGCACTACCAAAACCATAGCTTGTGTCAGTAACGTTCGCCTGCGTACACCTCACCCGGGGATGTAAGGTCTGTCCTGTCGGGTAAAGTCTCTGTGGTCTGATGCCATTTGAGGAATAATTGAGCCCTCAAACAAGGCAGGTGCTCTATGACCTACATATCCTGACCTCTCTCTTCCTGTTTGGAGAGCACAGCTGGATGAGATGTGACAATCCTAGCCAAGCTTTAATCTTCCACTTCTTCCTTTAGAGGCATAACTGTAGGTTCTCTTCAGTAATCTTAGTGTAATGCCCCGGTAAAATCCTAGGCATTACAGAACTGAATAATATAATTGAGAGAGAGAGAGAGAGAGAGAGAGAGAGAGAGAGAGAGAGGGAGGGAGCGCTTCCAGACTTAGCCTAATTTCCATATCTACATAATGCATCTGAGCACTGTTAAACTCAATCGATAGCATGGAATAATGTTGCTAGCCACAAAATGTAATTTTCATTTTTAAAAAGGGTCTGGCTTACAGTGAGGTATACTGGAAGAGAATAGGGCTGTAAATACAAAAATACTGTTTCAATAGATGATGTAAAACACAAGATGTAAAAAATATTTAAAAAAAGAATCACACACAAACACACACACACACACACACACACACACACACATATATATATATATATATATATATATATTTATTATATTTATATTATTATTAATATATTATATATATATATATATTAATCATAAATTAAATATATTATCCATACATTTACATATATTATCCAAATATTGTTTATTTCTATGGTGGGAAAGCTGAATTTTCAGCAGACTTTACTCAAGTCTTTGTGGTCAGTTTTGATTAATTTTACCATTCTTGTTTAATAAAGGTATACATTTTATTCAAAAACCTTACTGAAAGATAACCTCAAACTTTTGAACAATATTGCTAATGCCTTAAAAAAAATATAGAAGCTTTAGATTTCTGCTCTTAAATTATCCCCACTTTTTCTTAAAAAAGAAAAACAATTAAATAAAAAACAGCAATATTGTAAAACATTTTCACAATTTAAATTAACTCTTTTCTATTTGAATATATTTGAAATATAATTCATTTCTGTGATGGCAAAGGTGAATTTTCAGCAGCTTTGGTGTCACATGATCCTTCAGAAATCATTCTAATATGCTGATTTTGAAATAAAGAATGTATCATTATAAATGTCTTTATGGCCACTTTTGATAAATTTAATGCATCCTTGATAAATAAAAATATTAATTTCATTCAGAAAAAAAAAAACTTAAAGATATCCCCAAATTTCTGAACAATAGTGCTAGTGCTTTAAAAAAAATATATAAGCTTCACACTTCTACTCTTAAATAATCCCCACTTTTTCTTAAAAAAAAGCATTATTGTAAAATATTATTAAAATGACAATTTAAAAATGACTCTTTTACTATTGGAATATATTTTAAATATAATTTATTTCTGTGATGGCAAAGCTGAATTTTCTAATATTCTAATATGCTGAATTTGAAATAGAAATCTTTTGTAACATTATAAATATCTTTACAGACACTTATAATTTTAATGCATCCTTGATAAATAAAAGTATTAATTTTATTTTTTTTAAAAAAAATCTTGCTGAAAGATATCCCTAAATTTTAAACAACAGTGCTAGTGCTTTTAAAAAAAAAAAGTATAGGCTTCACACTTCTGCTCTTAAATCATCCCCACTCTTATTTTTTTTTTTTAAAGAAAAGGAGGGAAAAGTCCAAATTTATTTTTTGAAGTAATCAACATCATGCCTGGAATATTTTTTCAAATCGAATGAATGGACCACCTTGGAATTAAACTGAAAAACTGCATGATGGTGAAAAAGGTCAACAAAGGGGTCGCACTATTCAAGGAGGCCATTTTCTAATCCTGTCACTGACACCTAACTCAGCATGACGGTCTATGAAGAAACATTACACCACAGAGAAATGAGTTATACGGCCAGAATCATGGGGCTGTTTGGACAGCCTCCACAGCACGGCGTTTAAACCCCACCACACCCTGCATCGTGATCTGCGACCGGCGTGCAGAAAAGCCGGAACACATTCTGCTCCGATGCAGCCTGTCAGAGAGCATTCAACACATGCGGTTCACTCAGCAATGCATGAAGTGGATAATATTCCTTGTTATTTTTAAACTGCAGCATTGATTCATTTTGCTAGAGGGAGGAGGGGAGGCTGGGAGGCTGTTCACTGGCTGAGAAAGAGATGCCTACAGAGCCATTCATTACACATCCCGGGCCTACTTCACTGGGATTTGATTGGATGTGTGCCCCCTATAAGTTGATCGTATCCAACTGGAATAGATTGTAAAGCTCGAGGAGCGATATCACATAGAGAGGCACACTCGGGCTCTGCCCCCGCAGCTTTAAAATGATCTGCGTGTTTGTAGCCCTGAACAATTCATGATGTGCAAGAGGTCACAAATCCCTCCTCCACTGACACATGGATAACTGTACAGAAATATTCCCAGTGTGACTTCGCTGAGGCGTGTGTTTCTTTCACTACACCCTCCGAGCCTGTACGAACACTTGTGTAGATGCATGATATAAACTCGAGTGTTGGATTTCCAAACCATTGAGAAATAACAAAGGAGACAACATGTTTTAAATTCACATTTCGTCTCATGGGCATTTTGGCATCTGTTTTCGTTTGATGTTGACAGAAGGAATTATGGCTCCGTTCTGAAATCTACAGGGCTACTACCGCCTACATAGACAGCTGCCTTTTAAGGGAGCATCTTAATGGATGCGAATAATTATCCAATATTACAAAATATAACATTAAAAGTGTATAATCACTCATTTTTTTAAAGAAACATTGTCCAAGCGACATCAGCAGGTAAGGTTACAGCGTAAGTCCGTGTCTATCCCGCCTCCCCTGAGCCCACTGAATTTTAACAGACCTTAAAACAAGGTTTCGCCACTAGATGGTGGGCCAGAACATAGTCAAAGGATAATTAAAGAAATTAACTGATGAAAACTGCAACTGGAATTGCCTGTAAGAGACTGTTACAGTGTGTTTTGTAACTGGTGTTGAGCTGATTCAGATGTCCACACCAGACGTTAGTCACGTGACGCTCACTCGTTCACTGCACTCTCAACGAAATGGACAAGTTTATCATCTAATTCATAAATATTAAACCTTTTTAACATTGTTAAAACTAAATATTGAGGCACTGATACATTTTTGTCATGGGAAACACATATTTGCTTAAACTTTAAAATTGTCAAGATGTGAGGTAAACTATCTATTGTTGCTTTCGTATGGCTATAAATGTCACGTAAAATGATATTCAAACTCACATTAGACACTTAACACTAAATAAAGCATATAATCAGTACCTGTGATTATAACTGTCATAGTTAGTGTTGTTCCAGCCACGACGTCGCAGAAATATAAACCGTTAGAAATTTTGTGTCATTGTCACAGCTAGTCCTTTTATCACGTGTGTTATATTGTACAATGTGCTGCCTTTACACAGAGTGTGCGTGAAAGCAAAATTGAAAGTGAAAGTGAACAGCGAGCGCGTATTCAAAGGCGATTTAAATAAATTGTGAGTAACTGTTGCTGTCATGACAGATCTATTTTAGAACCAGACGCTATCTGGCATGAGCCAGATATTATTGCTGGCGCGCCGGTTTTGGTGAGTTTGGTGGGGGGTAATTGGGAATGAATGGAGGAAAGTCACGTTAGAAGAGGCAACGGCTCCAACTGGATATGATGATACAAGTAACTTTTTCTTTATTAACCCTTTAGTTAAGTAAATTCTGTGCCAAGTGCACCACACATTGTCAACATGATGTCAATGTTAAACAAATCATGTTAAATATCTTTGCAGAAAAGATACATGAACTGTAGTACTACATCTTGTACAAACTTGTCTTATTAAATGTTCAGAAATAATGCGAGGAAAAATGCTCTTTTGAACAAAAATTTACAGATAATTTACTCACCACCTTGTCATCCAAGATGTTAGTGTCTTTCTTCAGTCCATAAGAAATTATATTTCTTGAGGAAAGAAATTCAGGAATTATCTCCATATAATGGACTTCAATGGTATCCCCAAGTCTGAACTTCCAAAATGCAGTTTAAATGCAGCTTCAAAACGAAGTGGCTCTAAACGATCCCAGCCGAGGAAGAAGGGTCTTATCTAGCGAAACGATCAGTCATTTTCGAAACAAATTGACAATTTATATACTTTTTGCGTGAACTGTTTCAGTTCAATATGGTCAATACAGTTAGGGAATGTCAAAAAACTCCCATCTCGTTTTCTTCCCCAACTTCAAAATCATCCTACATCGCTGCAGAAGCACCAACCCAGTGTTTACAAAGTGACCATGCGAAGAAGATCAAACGCATTTACCAAAAAAAAGGTAAAAGAGCGATATAGGCCAATTTTGACATTGAAGAAGAAAACCAGACGGAAGTTTTTCGACATACCCTAACTGACCTGGATTACACAGAATACGCATGTGCATCGCAGAGACGAGACAAGCATTTGAGATTAAAAAAGTATCGAAATTGTCAATTTGTTTAGAAAATTATCAATTGTTTTGCTAGATAAGACCCTTCTTCCTTGGCTAGAATCGTTTAGAGCCATTTAAACTGCATTCAAAGTTCAAACTTGGGGCACCATTGAAATCCACTACATGGAGATAAATCCTGAAATGTTTTCCTCAAGAAACATAATTTCTTATTGACTGAAGAAAGAAAGACATGAACATCTTAGATGACAAGGGGGTGAGTAAATTATCTGTAAATTTTTGTTCTGGAAGTGAACTTCTCCTTAAACCAAGAAAATGTGACTGGGACATGAAATTACATTTGATTAAAAAAATGCCTATTCCACTTTACTGTAAGCAAAGTACTAACGACCGCTTGTGAAGATGCAAATCTGTCACAATAAGGCTCCTTGTGAATCCAGTCACCTCAGTACTTGACATGGCCGTGTTAAACCCCCTCTACAAATAATCTCCTGCATAGGACATCCCACCTGCTCCAGGGAAAGTAGCTTAGCTGACCTCTCCGAACTCATGAAAACAACGGCATCAACAAAAGTGTGGAGGTTTAAGCTTTGAGTCAGTAATGGAGGTGTTTTTACAGCTGTGGACGGCTCTTACTTTCCTGAGGCTGCCTAAACGAATGACCTCACCGGTCTACATTTTTATCTCCTTTAGGCACATTTACACATTTAGGTCTGCTGTGGATTTATTTGCATGGGTGTTACATATCCAAAGACTCCTTTGCATAAACACATAAAATGAGATTTTTTTTAGAGATCTTAAGTTGAATATTCAGTCTGAAAACTCCCAAGTTGCTGACAGAAATGACCTCTTGTTCTGCCCTCAGACTCATCTGTTTCATCTAATCTCGAGTGAAGACATCTAATAATGAAAGCTGAGAGGAAGATACCTCAGGGAGCTAGACACAGTCATTACTTTGGCTGTACATCTTGTTCATTTCTACATAACCCTCGTGTTGGATCTATCTGTATTCTCTGGTTTTTATTCGATTGAGAAAAATGATTCAGTTACGCAACATATTCCCTAAGTCCCATTACTCTAAATGTTGTGAACTGCTAGATTTCTATCATGGAAGAAATGGGTTTGTTTCTTGTTCAACACTAAGACTAAAAATAGTAGCGTTCAGCAAAGATAAGGCAATCTCTACAACGAAAATACCTCTGATATTCCTTCAGCTGCTGAGCAAATGTCACTAGGCGTCACTTCAAAGTGCAAGTGTAGAGCAAGCAGGCATTCCTCTCGCAGTGCACCTCTAATGAAAACACAACGCTGACTTGCTGTCTACAGTAGGAGGAATGTTCATTGTCTTTGTGAAGATGTGCAAAACCTTTTCAAAATTTCTTCACTTTTTATACTTATATTTCTTACAGAGCTTTTACATAAGGAGTGTTCCTGCGTTCAAAAACAAGATGACGAAGAGCAAGGGAAGGAAACAGAAACCAGGGGAATTGAGACACCTTTTTAAAGTTTGAGTATTTTTAACTTGACACAGCGTCTTAGAAACACACCACCCATGTTGGGATGCTCAGAAAATGCCAAGTGTTAGACGGCATGTGATAGCTTAAGACGTCTGTCAACATATATATCCTATATGTGACATATCCCAAAAATAAGCTAACTAAATATTTAAAAATATATAAAAAAAAATGCAAATACTTATATTTAGCAATAAAAACATATACATATACTGTAATAAATTATTCTTTTAAGTTTTAAGTAGAAGACTAGAGTACATTTACATGAAAATAATAATAAAACCTATATATATATATATATATATATATATATATATTTGATATATCCCAAAAATAAGCTAATTAAATATTTAAAAATATTAAAACACTAAAATACTAGTTAGCGATATAAACATATATACATTTACTGCAATATAAGATTGGAGTACATTTACATCAACAAATAATAATGAAATTAACATATATGTTAAATATTTAATATATCCCAAAAACAAGCTAACTAAATACTTAAAAGATGTACTAAAAAATGTAAATACTAAAATTTAGTGATATAAACATATATATATATATATATATATATATATATATATATATTAATAAAAGATTTTTTTGTTTTTGAAGTTTTAAGTAGATTGGTGTACATTTACATGAAAATAATAATGAAATCAATATATATATATATACATTTGATATATCCCAAAAATAAGGTAACTAAATATTTAGGCAGATTTTAAAAATGTAAATACTAATATTTAGCGATATAAACATATACTGTAATAAAATATTTTTTTTGAAATTTTAAGTAGAAAACTGCAGTACATTTACAAGAAAATAATAATGAAATTATTATATATATATATATATATATCCTATATTTTTATATATATATATATATATATATATATTATATATCCTAAAAACAAGCAAAGTATTCAAATTATTAAAAAAAATGTAAAAACTAATATTTAGTGATATAAACATATATACATATACTGCAATAAAAGATTTTTTTTGAAGTTTTAAGATTGGTGTACATTTACATAAAAATAATGATGAAATCAACATATACATCCTATATATTTGACACATCCCAAAAATAAGCTAATTAAATATTAAAAAAATATTTGAAAAATGTAAATACTAATATTTTGCAATATAAACATATTTACATATACTATAAAAAAAAAAAAAACATTTTTTGAAATTTTAAGTAGAAGATAAAAGTACATTTCTGTGAAAAAAATAATGAAATCAACATATATATCCTATATATTTGCTCTATCCAAAAATCTTTAACTTTTATTTATTTATTTTTTTCAGATTAAAAATGAACGGTAGCTATTCTAAAGCATTTTATTTATTTAGACTAGATAAATCTAGGTAGACTAGATTAGGTTGCAACAGGAATCATTTGCATTACTTCTAAATTTGGTGGTCTGTGCGAGTTCACTTGTAGCCAGAGGCTGCTCTCTGCTCTTTGCATTTGTAATTTCTGCATTCACGTGTGGATGCTATAGGCTCTCTTGGAGGTATTTGAGGGCTAGACTCCAGCAGAGCTCCCCTCTGATCTAGGCAGGTCAAAGACTAAGCTTGAGTTGAGCCAGTGAGAGAGGGGCAGCGGTGTCACAGAATGCCTGAGTACATGTCACTTTGCGTCAGCATTAGTTACTGCAGGAGGCCCCCTTTTCCTTTTGTCCTCCAGCCGACTGGAGTTCACAGGACCGGTGTGCGTATCTCCCATTCCACTTCTCTGTCCTGTATCCTTTTATGCCCCTTCTGCATGGCAACAAGCTTCAAATGAGGTGGGATTTAGACAGTCAGGTATGATTTAGTGATGAAAGATCGAAATAACTGAGTATAGCTTCATTTGATTGCATTTGGAAATACTGAAATACTATATTTTGGCACCAAAAAGCAGTTTAGGGAAATGAATTTCATGGATATATCATATTAGGAATACTTTCCACCTCACATTCCAGTCACATGAAATAACTGGGCTTGATTATATCGCTGCTTTTTTTTTTCCAATAAAAATAGACCCCTTGTTTCATTGCACATCACATGGTTGAAGTCCACATGAACACCAATCGAAACCTTTGTTTTGTGACACAGTTTCAGGCAGTGGGAGAGAATGAATACTAAATTAATCGGGACAGGGCCTGATGGCAGAACAAAAGCATTCCTGATAGCAACAGTACCAAGGCCGATCACTTTTGAGTAGTATATATTTTATATATATATATATATAAATTCAACAGTTCTGTTGAATTACTGAATTTACCGTTTTATCTTTTAAAACAGCAAATGTCAAAATATTCCAAAATAACATTTACTTAAAAAATAACATAAAATAAATTAAAATAAAATAAATACTATTATACTAAATACTAATAAAATAATAAATCAAAATAAGAAAATTAAATATAATAAAGAAAAATAAAATAAAAATAAAATGGGTACACTGATCTGAAATGTAAAAACATTCCAAAATAATATTTACATTCATAAAATAAAAGTAAAATAAAATAACAAATCCAAGTAAAATCAAATAAAATAATAAATCAAAATCAAGTAAAATAAATTTAAAATTAAAGAAATTAAAACAAAACAAAATCAAAATAAAATAAAATAAAATAGTAAATGAAAGTAAAACAAAATCAAAATAAAATAAAATACATTTATAAAAGAAAAATAAATAAATAAATAAAATCAAAATAAAGTAAAAT
>JAHKKF010531364.1:0-19406 GCA_019740295.1 Labeo calbasu | reverse complement strand
GGGCGTTACGTGGAACTGCGGCAGCCGTCGGCATTGGGGGGGGGGGGTCCTCTGTAGACGCCTGAGAGCGAGAGAGAGCGGATAGGGGAACGAGGCAACTAGGGAGGTGAAGGCTGCGAGCGGAAAGACGGAAAGAAACAGAGGGAGGGGTGCAGATAGTAAGAGCAAGAGGGGTGGGGGTCATTAAACTGGAAACCAGGAACCACACGGGAGGTAGAATTTTAAATGATTCCCCCACAGCAATACCAGCCTAGCGGTAGGGCCATCTTGCTCGCTCTCTCTCCCTCTCTCGTTCTCCCGTTCTCTCGGAGATGCAATTAATTTGGATGGAGGCTGCCAAGAGCGGAGAGATAGAGCGATGAGGGGTGCGCCCTCTCGCACTCTGCCTGCCTGCGGTCTCACTCTTGCAGAAGAGCACTTTTTTCCCTTCCATTACGGCTATCCGCCGTCCGTCTGCTCGCGCACGGCCTCCAATCCGACAACGCCAGCCCAGGATCCCAACAGCTGCCGAGCTGCACCCGACAACCTAGCACTTATTTCGGAAAACAGGAAAAGCCTTGTTCGAGACAGGCTGCTGTTGTTTGTTTGTTTGTTTTTAATTGCGCTGCTCACACTTTGCCGTCCTAAGAGACCTCCTAGCCTCACCATTCGGTATGAGTCATAGGTGCGTCTCGCTCCAAAGGCCGTGATGGAAAGAACTGAAGGCAGGGAAGGGTGAGAAAGAAAGAAAGAGCGAGTGAGGAGGAAGAGAGAGAAGTGTCATGGTACACAAAGCACGTAGCATGTAAAAAGCAGGAGGGACTAGCGCTCAGGGCCAGAGCGTGCGTCGATACGAGGGAAATTGATCGTAATCAACAGCGCCTGCAGAGCGAGCGGCTGCCCGTCGAAACTCTTCCCCCTCTCCTCTCTTCTGCTCTCCTCTATTTCTGCACCCTGCACCTACCTCTCCGCTCATCCCCTGCAAGTCCCTCCTGGAGCTTTCAAAGTCTATGTAAACAACACCGAATGCAGGAGATGGTGTGCGTGTGTGTGTTCAACGCATGTTTTGTTCTGTTAGTTGGTTAATCTGCGTAGGTATAGGCGTTTATAAATTTTCTACATTTGCTCTATTATTAGAATACATTTCATATAAAGTTTGAAGAAAAGCATTAGTTTTATTTAAGTGATAGCACATATTTCTAAAGGTAAGTATCATGTTATTTGTTTATGACAATGCAAATAACTGCATTCAGATATTAAAATTCATTATGCTAAGTTCTAATTTAAAGTCCCCATGAAATCAAAATTGAAGTTTTTTGTCTTTTATGAATATGTTAACCTTAAGGTTATCCATAATGACAAAAATCGCATTTAGAAGATATAAGCATTCAAAACTTCTAACTAACTTCTGCCAATATGGATCAATGATTTTGATGACCCCGCACTTCCGCTTCTTATCAAACTTCCTATCCAATCAAATGCTCTCTAGAATCCAAAGCGCCCCGCCCCCTACATTATAAATACAAGCTGAATCTGCGACTTAAATCGATCGCTTGTTCAGAGAATTTATATATGGTAAATGGCACATAGTGCACTATAAGGGGATAGAGAACAATTCAGAAAGTGTAAATATGCATTCCGTTGAGGTGAATGAAGTCTGGTTTTGCATTGTGTCACGAGAACTGTCGCGTCGCGCACACACTGTGCTCCGATCCAGAAAGACAATAGCACGGAACGTATCATATGCGCAAGTCGATGCAGTCCACAAAACGTATCGGACACATTGGAATTCTACACAGAACGCTATTTTATATATGGATAATGCAATATGGATGAGATTGTGGCTGTCATACGCTGTCAAATGTGGCTTTACCGAGCTCAACGCCTCTGGCCCAAGCTGTGATATAAATGAAAGACTATTGGCTATTTAAAAAGGGTTAAATAATGATAATGTCCCGCCTTGTCTTCCTGTTTCAGCTGAAGTTACGTCAACACATAAAATAACGCTGTGTGTTTCAAAGCACTTCAGTGGACCTTTAATTATTGTTAATTTAATTAAGAATTACCTCTGTTTAAATGAATATTTGTGTATACACATATGCCTACATACAATTTAAAACATTCTAAGCTAATGAGTGTTAAAGCTATGACATCATTTCCTGTCATGCCTTTAAGTTTGCACAGTTGGTGGAGAGCAGCTGAGGCATCTGGCTCAAACTGTGGCAGTGAATTTTGAAACGGTTTTGTCCTTTAAAAACATAAGTTTCTAACAAATTGCTGTCATACTGACTGTAACAGTTGCCAGCTTAATTGCACTTCATTGGTTAAGCATATAAACTCAAATCCTTAAAAAAGCAGGCAATTATGTTTTCGTATTTTCAGATTAAGTATGAAAGGATAAATAACACAACACCTTTCGGCCACCTTCGGAGAACAATGGCTGTGATCAAAAGCTGCCTCCACAGGTAGCATATAAAGGTAGGAAGGCATGATCCTGTCTACTGAAATAACTTCATCTGATCGCAGCATAGATGTATCCTTTGCTGCCTATTATATCCCACAATCCTGTGCAATCAATTCCAGTGGTGCATCCCAATTTGTGTACTTATGCACTATTCTATGCCATTTTTTCAGCATAAAAAAGTGCACTTCAAATGCCCGGATGATGCACTTAAAGGGATAGTTCACCCAAAAATTAAAATTACCCCATGGTTTACTCACCACTATGACCTTCTTATTTTATACAAATACAATCGGAGTTAGCCTATATTAAAGAATACATTGGCTCTTCCAAGCTTTATAATGGCAGTGAATGGCTGTTGAGATTTTGGTGTTATGCTAAGTTCAGTAAAGTGCATCTATCTATCATAAAAAGTACTCAACATGTGGTGTTAATAAAGGTCTTCTAAAGCAAATCAATGCTTTTGTGTAAGAAAAATATCCCTATTTAAAACTTTATAAACTGTGGTACACATGTTCACGAGAGAGTGGCTTTTCAGCGGATGGCAATGAAGCACAGTGGAAAGAACAAAACACTGGTCACAAATTATAAGTACTAAATGAGGATTTGTAAAGAAAAATGACTGAGGATTTCAATATAAACCAAAAGGAAACTGGTTTTCCTTTGCTGTAAACAAAACTTCACTGTCATTATAAAGCTTGGAAGAACCAGGACATTTATTATAACTCCAATTGTATTTGTCTGAAAGAAGTCATATAGGATGGCTTAAAGGTGAGTAAATCATAGGGTGATTTACATTTTTGGGTGAACTATCCCTTTGCAGTTGAGTACATAGTGACTAGAACATGTGCATGATTTGGGATACAACCCTCATAGCACACGTACATCTCGGAGACATCTATTTGATGTCTGCATTTACATCTGCAAGACGTATTTTTTAGATTGTTTGCTCATCTGCAATACGTCTATAGGAAGTTTCCTATCAGATGTGAAATAGACGTCTATTAGATGTCTTCAAGATGTTTATGATTTAGAATGTATGTAAAACTGACATCTTACAGACATCTGTCAGATGTTTATACACAACAGATGCTTTCCTGATCTTTAACAGACATCTTGCAGTCGTACATGTGCTATCTGGGAACTCATTATAGCTAAGCTAAAAAATAACACGGCATCTGAAAAATTACACAAAAGCGTGTAAATTTACGTTTCTGAACATTTTTCCATCTTTGCCTTCATTTCTAGGAAGAAATTAGTACAATACTAATTAAATATTGGCTTAGTTTTTACCAAAGCTCTCTCTTTTTTGTTGTAGATCATTAGACCAGTATGCTGCCTCAGAAGCCTGTCCGAAATCAGTGTTGAGATGTTCCTGCAAAGTCATTGCCTGACAGGACGGCGAGGCAGGCTGCCTATAAGCTTCTGGATGCAGCCAGTGTCACACTAGATGTTGACACAGTCATGTCGACTCCCGCCTACTGAGTTGGCCTACAAATTGACGTCATGACTGAACACCACTATAGGGTAAATACTGATTTCAAGCTGACTTTAACAGATTTTAAAGTCATTTTAAATGTTTTATGTCTTAATCTCATTGACTGAAGTGTAAAACATTTCACTCCCTTTCTATAAATGTGTCCCAGCTGCAAAAAAAAAAAAAAAAAAAAAACTATCTAGGCTATATGTGGAGAATTACAGACGCAGAGAGAGAGAGACAGAAAGAGAGCGAAATAAAGAAAGAAGCTACGTATTAGAAAAGGTGAAGGTCCAAGGCTTTTACGCTTCCGCTCGCTCACTCTCTCGCTCCCTCTTCCTCTTCCTCCACACACCATGGTATAATTTCTCATTTGAAGACGCTGGCATACCTGGCTGTGTGGCTGTGCTGTTAAAAGCACCGGCCCAATTATAGCATAACACCTAGCCTTACGGTTTCCATGGCTGCGCGATGTATCTGTCCCGCGGGACGCGGCGTGGAGGAACGAGCGTCTTATCAACCATCACCCTGGTAATAACACTCCCCCGAGCCTCCGCGCCTCAGCCAGGCCTTAACGAGAAGCCAGGGTGAAATCTCTCCTCCGCTTCAGCTCCAGCCATTGATTTGAGCTTAATCTGTTTCTGCGGGTGTGCTTGCGTGCGCGTCTGTGTGTGTGTTTGTGTGTACGTGTGTGTGATTGTGTGAGTGCGCTGGGGGGGCTGATGGTGGGAGAGTGTGAGCGCGTGAGAGGTACCATTTATTTAACTGAGATTCTCAAGTTGCATTTATCCGAGATTCTGTTAATGCAAGCTCTACGCTTGAGAAAGAAAAAAACAGTGTTGGAAAGTGACAGGGAATGAGAGTGAGAGAAATTAATTTTATTTTTTTCCGATTTATCTGATATTGCTGTTGTCTCACTAGTGGTTTTACAAATTTAATTAGTGTGTAATCTAAAGATGATTGATATTTTTTAATTTTATACACCATTTTTGTTATCTTAAATTGATAGCATACAAAAGTATGCATTATAAACATAGACCATTTCGCTAGATGTAAACAACACTGGTCCAGAAGCGCTTCCTGTTTTTTTGTTTTTTATTTTTTTATTTCACATATACAAATACATCTTAAAGGTGCTAATGTAACATTTTCATCCAGTCAAATGTTATGTTGGTTGTATTTTTTTGTGATGTATGTTTACATCTAGCGAAATGGTCTATATTAACAATATTAAAAAGGTATAAAGTATTCCATTTTGTATGTAATTGTAAACCACTCCACACCAACACATTTCTTACCGCATATATGTGCATGGATGTGGAAGTTGTGGAAGAAAAAAGTGATACAGGTTTGGAACAAGATGAGTGTGAGTAAATGATGGTAAGATTTCAATTTATGGGTAAACAATCACATTAAAAAAGCTGATGTAAATTTCCATGCAGCGCACTTCACTGCAATGTCTTCATTTTCCCGGTGTATCATAGTATTCCCTGCAGAGCAGTAGGTGGGTAGAAATGTGTCAATCTTATTTTATTGTAAGTTCATACACTAGAGTGTCATATGGCCTTATAGGATGTACGTATATATATCTACCATATACACCCTAGGCAATACATGCTTCATGCATGTACTGTAATAAAACAATGCCCACCTGTCATTGTTTACGAGACAGGTACCTGTCTGAGGGGACATCTGTCAGCTCACAGACGTGAACATATTCAGGTGCCGTGTTTCAAGGAGAAACTTGCCAATTTATGAAACAGCTTGGAGATATTGTGTGTTATGGTTTTGAGTGTATTGTTATGTACAGTTGTGGGGGTCTGTTAAGTTGGAGATCTCCACAGTGATGGTGACGTGTCTTCCTTCACTGCAGCAACTCATTGGGTTTGCTTATTCACGCCTCAACCTCAGCCACAGGCCTGGGCCCTCAGGCATTCTGCCTCCCACAGTGCTGGAGCCTCTCCTCTTCTCCCTCTTTCTCTCACTCTTCCACACCCTGAGGAGAAAAGTCGAGCAAGGTCGCTGCTGAGATCCGCACCCTAATTTGGTTACAGAGTAATCAGTATAAAAGTTGAATAATCAGAGCGGTCAGATTCACTTTTTTGTTGGCTTCGACCTTTTGGAGAATGTTTGGGCAAATAAGATTTTTTATGATAAAGAAAAAAGTCTAGTCGCTACGTGCCAAATTTTTAACAATGTATTTGTACTCTGCAAAAAATTTTTTTCCTACTCAGTATTTTACCTTGTTTTCCAGTCCAAATATCAAAACATTCTTAAATTAAGAAACCTTTGAGAAGCAAAATTACATCAGATATTAACTGTGGTTTTCTTTAACATTAGTTAACATGATCTAAGAATGAACAATACTTTTACACCCTTTACTAATCTTAGTTAATGTTAATTTTAGCATTTACTAATGCATTATTAAAATCACAAGTTGTGTTTAGTTAATGCACTGTGAGTTAATATGAACAAACAATGAACAGCTGTATTTTTATTAACTAACATTGACAAAGATTAATAAACAGTGCAATAAATGTATTGTTCATTGTCCGTTCATGTTAACAAATTCTATTCACCTTATTGTAAAGTGTTACCAGGTTTTTTTTTGTTTGTTTGTTTTTTGAGTAAACAAGAATGTAACTCTGCCAATGGGGTAAGAAAAATAAACATAATTCAATAAAAAGACAAGTTTATTTTTCCTATATTAGTGGCAAATATTTATTTCTTGTATTAAGTATGAACTCACCTAATTTAGATCTCTTTTTATTTTAGAAAACAAGATGTAATAGCTTGTAGCATTTTGCTTCTCAAGTAAATGTGTCTTGATTTTATATACAATACCAGTCAAAAGTTTTTGAACGGTAAGATTTTTAATGTTTTTAAAGAGGTCTGTTTAGTCCACCAAGCCTGCATTTATTTGATACAAAGTACAGCTAAAACAGTAAAATTTTGAAATATTTGTACTATTTAAAATAGCTGTATTCTACTTGAATATATTTAAAAATGTAATTTATTCCTTTGATTTTAAAGCAGATTTTTTAGCATCATCACTCCAGTTACATGATCCTTCAGAAATCAATATATTCAAATAGAAAGCGGTTATTTTAAATAGTAAAAATATTTCACAATATTACTGATTTTGCTGTATTTTGGATCAAATAAATGCAGGCTTAGTGAGCAGAAGAGAATTCTTTAAAACATAAAAACTCTTGCAGTTCAAAAACTTTTGACTGGTAGTGTACATATGTACTGGAAAACAGAAAAATAAGTATAAAAAAATAAGAAAATCACTTCTTTCTGTGTATATGATAAATGTAATTTATAAATTATTTATTCATAATATCATTACGTTTTAGGAATTGATTTAAATTGAAATAAATTGAGGAATTTCCTATGAAAAACAATGATTAAACTATGATTAAACAATTAAAAAAAATAAATAAATAAAATGAGCCATTTTGCATTTATCAGGTTTAGCTAAGTTAGTATACTTTTGTTTATCTCAAATTAAATGCAGAAACCACTAAAAGTAAGCCATTTGTAGGATGATTTCTTCCTTTTTTGCCGTTAGCAGCAACTTTCATATTTGAGAAAAATCTTAGCCATAGCACCTTCTGAGGTGTTAGAAAATGTTATGGACATGAAATGATCCAATTTACATTAGTGGTCTTGGAATCAATTACCGATTATGCATTAGGCTTTGATATTCTGCCCGTTCTTGTTTGCTTGTATGTCGCGCTGAACGTCTCCAGCAAAGCGGTCCAGCAGGGTTATTGGGCTCTGCTGGCTGTCGCTGTTGTCTTGGCTCAGGCCGTCGCGAGGAAGCGAGCGTGGGGCTGGGGGAAGGGCATGCGCGTGTTGGCCGTGAGGGTGAGCAGATCAGCGCGGTTGCATGTCTGTGTGGCGGTGATAAGATTCTAGGATTCTCCCACTGTGACAGGTCTGCTCGGTAGCCTGACCTTCCACTCCACAGCAGCGTGATTAACTCTACCATATACTAAAGAGTCCAGTACCATGTTTACCCACCACAACCTCAGTGATACATCAAGAACGCCCACAATGTGCCCGAAGAACCTTCTCAGAAGCCTCCAACCCTGTCGAAGCATCTACAGCTTCATGTGCAACCAAAGACTCACCTTTAGCTTCACACTCCTACATGAACACAACAGCAACATCTAACACTAACCTAATCTACAAATGATCGCAACCCAAATAACTTGTATAAATCAAAGAACTAGATAAAATATAAGGCTCAATATGGCAGCTGGAGGACAGGAAATCTTGCCTTAAAATAGTCACTTAAAATAGTCATTAAATTGGTAAAAACATTGTCTGTATTATTGTTCTGGAACATACAAGTTACATGTTCATGTTAGCTGGACTGACCTGAGTTTGTTTATTTATTTATTTGCCTGATTTGAGAAAAAAGCAACATTTATGAGACTGTATATAGTAGTCTTTTACCATTTGTGTAAACAGAGTTAACCACAGAGGGGTTTTGTGCACTGTTCACATGGTTTAGTCTGAATTGATTGACTGACTGCTTGATTGATTGATTGATTTGAGAATAAAGGTTACATTTGTGTAAGCAGAGGCTGTTTTTGACCAAAAACCAAGATGGCCACCAAGTTAACTTGGTTAAATTTGGCATATCAGCTTCAGCTTTTAGCCCCTGCTGGTAGATGCCATAACTAGTCTATCCTGTTGGGAAAAAGCATATTAAACTTAAGATAGCTTAAGGTGGTTTACTCTTCTATAGTCTCGTCAGATTGACCTGTTGGCTTGTTTTAGAAGAGTTTTGTGCACTGTTCAGGTGGTTTAGCCTGAATTGATTAATTGATTGATTGATTGATTGATTGATGCCTTATTTGAGGAAAAAAGGCAACATTTGTGAGACTGTATATAATAGTCTTTTACCAATTGTGTAAACAGAGGCTGTTTTTGACCAGAAACCAAGATGGCCACCAATTTAACTTGGTTAAACTTGGCATATTAGCTTCAGCTTTTAGTCCCTGCGGGTGGATGCCATAGCTAGTCTAGCATGCAGGGAAAAAGCATACTAAACTATCTTAAGCTGGTTTACTCTTCTGTTAGTCTGGTCAGATTTACCTGTTGGTTGGTTTTAGAGGGTTTTTGTGCACTGTTCAGGTGGTTTAGTCTGAATTGATTGACTGATTGATTGATTGATTTGAGAATAAAGGCAACATTTATAAGAGTGTATATAATAGTCTTTTACCATTTGTGTAAACAGAGTTAACCACAGTGTTAACTTGGTCAAATTTGGCATATTAGCCTCAGCTTTTAGACCCTGCGGGTAGATGCCTTAACTAGGCTATCATGCAGGGAAAAACACATATTAAACTATCTTAAGCGGATTTACTCTTCTGTTATTCTGGTCAGATTGACCTGTTGGTTGGTTTTAGAGGGTTTTGTGCACTGTTCAAGTGGTTTAGTTTGAATTGATTGACTGACTGATTGATTGATTGATTGATTGATTGATTGATTGATTGATTTGAGAATAAAGATTACATTTGGGTAAACAGAGGCTGTTTTTGGTCAGAAACCAAGATGGCCACCAAGTTAACTTTGTTAAATTTGGCATATTGGCTTCAGCTTTTATCCCCTGCTGGTAGATGCATAACTAGTCTATCCTGCTGGAGAAAAAAAAACATATTAAACTAGCTTAAGCTAGTTTACTGGTCTATTATTATGGTCAGATTGACCTGTTGGCTGGGTTTAGAGGGGTTTTGTGCACTGTAAAGGGGGTTTAGTCCGGATTGATTGATTTGAGCAAAAAAATTAAATTAAATTTATGAGACTGTATATAGTAGTCTTTTACCGTTTGTGTAAACAGAGGCTGTTTTTGACCAAAAACCAAGATGGCCACCAAGTTAACTTGGTTAAATTTGGCATATTAGCTTCAGCTTTAAGACCCTACTGGTAGATGCCATAACTAGTCTATCCTGCTGGGAAAAAGCATATTAAACTATCTTAAGCTGGTTTACTCTTCTGTTAGTCTGGTCAGATTTACCTGTTGGTTGGTTTTAGAGGGTTTTTGTGCACTGTTCAGGTGGTTTAGTCTGAATTGATTGACTGATTGATTGATTGATTGATTTGAGAATAAAGGCAACATTTTTGAGAGTGTATATAATAGTCTTTTACCATTTGTGTAAACAGAGTTAACCACCTAGTTAACTTGGTTAAACTGGGCGTATTAGCTTCAGCTTTTAGCCCCTGCGGGTAGATGCCTTAACTAGTCTATCATGCAGGGGAAAAGCATATTAAACTAGCTTAAGCTGGTTTACTCTTCTCTTGGTCTGGTCAGATTGACTTGTTGGCTGGTTTTAGAGGGGTTTTGTGCACTGTTCAGGTGGTTTAGTCTGAATTGATTGATTGATTGATTGATTGATTGATTATGCCAGATTTGAGCAAAAAAGGCAACATTTATGATGCTGTATACAGTAGCCTTTTACCATTTGTGCAAACAGATTTTGACCAGAAACCAAGATGGCCACCCAGTTAACCTCGAAAAAAAAACATGTTTATTCTGCCTTCTTTTTTATTTGCGTGCTGCATAATATTAATTATAGGCTATATTAAATATTTTACCAGTGACCATTTTTTGGATGGATTTTAAAATTGTAACATGAGCTGTGGTTAAATTAGTTGTATGGCTCAGGCTCAAAAAATAGGTTTGAGTAACTGAGTACCCATGAAACATGGCGCTGGAAACGCCAAGGTCCTGAATGCGTGTATACCTTGAATGCGCTGTAAGTCACTTCCAAAGCATCTGCCAAATGCATAAATGTCAACTGGCATTGAGATGAATGGGAATGCTAACGGATGCTAACAGATAACTTTCTCCAGATATATTAGGGCCTAAACGTGGGCCTAACCTCATAAGAACAGCCTTGCAGATTCAAGATTTCTCAATTTTTTTAATTGGATCATGTAATTTGCACTGCTTCATGGGATTGTAGTTCTTTCCCTCACTAAAGCCATTGTATCTTTGTCTGTTTGTTCAATTTTCAAATAGTTTTTTGCTTCAAATAAAGGTTTGTGTTGTTGTGATTGACCTCATAGCTGGTTGGCTTGGTTCATTGCTTATGACGCTTTAACAAAGACTTTTTTTAATCCCTATAGGAAAAAATAATGGAAAAACTACACTACCAGTCAAAAGTTTTTAAACAGTAAGATTTTGAAAGATTTTTTAAAGAAGTCTCTTCTGTTTTATATTTGAATATATTTTAAAATGTAATGTAATGTTTTGATCTTTCTATTCATCAAAAAATCCTGGAAAAATATACTCACATATTAATAATAATAATAATAATAATAATGTTTCTTGAACAGAAAATCAGCATATTAGATTGATTTCTGAAAGATCATGTGACACTGAAGACAGAAGTAAAGATGCTGATTATTCTATGATCATAGAAATAAATTACATTTTAAAATATATTCAAATATAAAACAGTAATTTTAAATAGTAAAAATATTTCACAATATTACTGTTTTATAAATATTTATTTTCTTTTTTTTTTGCTGTACTTTAAATGAAATAAATGCAGGCTTGGTAAGCAGAAGAAACTTCTTTAAAAAAAAAACATTAAAAATCTTACTATTCAAAAACTTTTGACTGGTAGTGTACTTTCCAAATCAACACCACTGATAAATAAAGCAAATACAAAATGTAACATAAAATCACCTAAATGGATTTATATTTTAGAAAATATAACAAAAAAGTTATTACGATAAAAAAAAAAAAAAACACTCATACAAGGTCACATTTTCTGCCAAATTCTATCTCTATCTCATCTATTATAAGCATGGTCCATGCTAACAGAAATTACCTTTAACATGTCAGTATTTATTGAATGCAGTGCGGATAACTGTACAACACTTTATTCCCTCAAGTCTGTTATTTTAGACAGAAAAATATGTCTATTCAGCACACGTAGATAGGCTATACATGCCATTTTTTGTATCTGTAGATATATTGGCTGAAAACTATGTCCTCTCTCGGGTATATATATATATATTCACACTGACCAAGGAAAAAAAAACATTGTTTTTTCAGCCCAACACACACACACACACACACAAACACACTACATTCACTAACAGGCACAGCCACACTACCATCCCTCTCTTGCTCTCTTTATCTACACCCCCCCCCCATACATACCTCTCTCTCTCTCTTTTTCTCTCTCCCTCTGTGATGGCAGGACGGGCAGTGAGCTGTGCGGCTGGGAAGAGGCGAGGACGCCGCGGCGCACATTAATAATGCAGAGCCTCAGCTTCCTCCCAGCGCCGCGGCCATGGCACTGGCCCATCGCTGTCACCAGGGGGGAGCTGGGAACATTCTCTCTCTCTTTCGAGCTCTACTTCTTTCAGTCTCTCTCACATAAACACACGCAGACATGCACACTTTTACACAAACCCCACCAAACTGGGCCTCCACCCGAGACTGTGGCTCATTACAGATCCTGCTCTGATGACTGCACCACAGACCTGGGCTCATTACGGCACTGAGGACTCTATCCAGCTCTCCAGGCCTGCAGCTGGTACCTCCACCTCTCTCCTGCAACACGACGCTTACTCTTGTGTTCGCATAATCCGCATACTTTTACTTCCACCTGTCTTACTTAGTCGTAAAAATGTTGTTTTATTAGTTCGCATTTGCGGTAGGCCAGCTGTGTTTTTTGTGTGCAGGGGTGTAACCATGATTGCAATTTCTGCATTTATTCAGAGTTAATCATTACTTTTCAAAGTCTCATTACTCAGTGTGTCCCATAGGCATCGCTTGACCCTATTTAGGGGGGCTTTGGTCTGCTGTCTTTCATCTCAGACCCTCTAAAAAGCTGCAATTAACTCTGCTGCCGCAGTAGCTGTCGGAGGCTAGTTCACTCCCCTTACCAGTCGTTAAAAAGTTTGCTACATTAAGTATTATACTTCCCTCTAGTCAGCGGTGGTCTTGCTCATAGGCGATATTGGGCACCAGTGTGATCTCTCATTTACCTGAATAAAAAATGCAAGCAATTTTAATTAAATTATTATTATTATTAATTAAAAAGATAGTCCATCCAAAAAATGAAAATTATGTCATCATTTATTCTTCACACTTTATGTCATTTAAAACTTAGATAGTTTTTGTTTTTCTGTGGAACATATATCTGTGGGACAAATATTTTTGGAAATGTAAACAGTTTGGTTGTCAGTTTTAAATAAATGTTTATTTTTGGGTGAACTATCCATTTAATCACAATTTAAAGGATTAGTTCACTTCCAGAATAAAAAATTCCTGATTATTTATTCACCCCCATGTCATCCAAGATGTTCATGTCTTTCTTTCTTCAGTAAAATTAAGGTTTTTGAGGAAAAACCATATAGCGGACTTCAATGGGAGCCAACAGGTTGAAGGTCCAAATTGCAGTTTCAATGCAGCTTCAAAAAATAATAAGGGTCTTGTCCAGTGAAATAATTGTCATTTTCTAAAAAAAATGTAAAATGTATATACTTTTTTTTTAACAACAAATGCTCATCTTGCACTAGCTCCTCAATGCATATGCGTGACTTCATGCATTAAGTAATCACGTTGGAAAGGTCAAGGTCATCTCATTTTCTCCACCAACTTCAAAATCGTCCAACATTGTTGTTTTACCTTTTTTCTAAAGGGCATTTGACTTTCTTTGCTCGTTCGCGTTGTAAACGCTTTGCAGCCTTTCCAATGTGACCACATAATGCGTGAGGTCGAGCTAGTGCAAGATAAGCATTTGTGGTTGAAAAGTATATGATTTTAATTTTGTTTTTAGAAAATAAACTTGTCTCACTAGATAAAACCGTTATTCCTTGGCTGGGGTCATGTAGAGTTCTTGTAGGCTGCACTGAGACTGCAATTCGGACCTTCAACCTGTTGCCGACCACTGAAGTCCACTATATATGGAGAAAAATCCTGGAATGTTTTCTTCAAAAACCTTAATTTCTTTGTGACTGAAAGAAAGACATGAACATCTTGGATGACATTGGAGTGAGTAAATTATCAGGTAACTTTCATTCTGGAAGTGAACTAATCCTTTAATCTCACAATTTGAACTTTTGTACCTTGTTGACCCAAAGTTTTGAAGCATGGCTGCTGGTTTGAACTGGCCTAAGCTTGTTCTTTGCTGGTCATGTGCTGGTCCTAAGCAACTAGCTCCTGCTCTGGACCAGCTTAAACCAGCTCAAACCAGTAGCCATGCTTCAAAACATACCTACACTCTTAAAAATAAAGGTGCTTTAAAGGTTCTTCACAGCGATGCCGTAGAAGAACTATTTTTAGTTCTACAATGAACCATTCAGTCAAAGGTTCTTTAAAGAACCATCTCTTTCTTACCTTTTTATAATCTGAAGAACCTTCTTTTGCCACAAAGAACCTAATGTGAAACAGGTTCTTCAGATGTTAAAGGTTTTTTATGGAACCATTAAAAAAAAAAAGGTTCTTCTATGGCATCGTGAAGCACCTTTATTTATAAGAGTGTAACCAGCATATGCTGGATTTTTCAACAGAGTAAAGAAATTTTCTTTTTAGAATGCTTTTTTAAAAAGGTTTCTGTTTGCTTTATTAGTGTAGAGCAGGCAGGAAGCAAAGTGGGAGAGGGGAGCGGGATTGGGAAAAGTCCTCGAGCCCAGGATTCGAAGTTGGGACGCCCTGTTGATGCACTTGCCCACAAGGTTATCAGCGCTGAATGCTTTTAAAAGAGTTCCTATGCCCAGATTGTACGTTTTACTTACTAGAGTTTTTAATTAGACCATATCTGTAGATGTTAGTCAGGGGTAGCGCCATATTTCATTTTTGACAGGTTTGAAAACGAGGCTGTGAGTGTGTTCAGTGGGTTGTATGGTTATATAACAACATAACGATTGTTTAGCTGACAGAACTTCTGACAAAAACAATAAAACAGTTGTGAAAATTACAAGACGATAAATTCAACATGGCGTCTAACCTGATGAAGGTCTGTTGACATAGATAGTAATTCTGTAGGTATGACACAACAATCTTTGAATGTGTATACCCACAAAATTTAATGTAAATGATGCAGACGCCCCATGTAGGCCTACTCTTCTGTGTGGTGATCCTCAGCACAAAAAACTCAAAAGGTGTTTGCGCTGCCAAAACAGCCTTACCTTCCCATTTACCTTACCGCTGATTAGCTTTCACAGACTGCCGGTCAAAGACGTTGGCTGAGTATCAATAATTCATTGTCTTTTAATTGTGTTTTTTACCTTTAAATGTCAGACTGTAGATATTAAGATCAGTGGGCCAGACAGACAGAGCCAGCAGCAAACTGTTCTTCACTGTCATAGTTGTAAGTGTGTCAGAAATCAAGTGGAAGAAGATGAAGAAATCAAAGACTCTTGATAAAACATCTTTATCGCATCTCAAAATGACATATTTTGTCCCATTGCTTTTTATTTTACTGTTTGAATGGAAAAGGGAACAACCTAGAGGATTCTGCGAACATTTCCATAGTGTTGTATATTTGTTTTTTTTCTTTTTTTTGTAAGTTTGTTGCTGTTTCTTAAAAAACATGCAAATAGACAGACGTCAGAGCTGTAAATTTTCGACACAAATACATGCATTTGTTTTTATTCACAAAACCAGCCCATAGTTCTAATCCAATACAAACATTGCTGCTTTTTTAAAAGATGTAGCTACCGGCAATGTCATGAAAACAAAACAAAACAAAAAAGTTTCATTTTTTCAGTGCGTTCGATAGAGCCGAGCAAGTGCCGTGGAGGGCTCCGTAAAAATTCTGACCTGTACACTGAGAACAATAACGTGACGAGCTGTAATTAAACGTAACATCACGTGGAACGTGATTCGACGTGATGTTACGTTATGTGATATGATGTAATCTGACATAATATAACAAAAGGCTGCCAGTACAGTAAAACAAAATGAAATATTTAAAGTTTGGAGCTTCCAGTAGTAACAACCCTACAGAAACGAAGACAGTTTTATCATCCAATTACGTCGTCATTACAGTAGGGTTTTTTATGCATATTTGTTTGTTCAGAAAACTGTATTTGTAGATTTTGGAATATTTACTTTCCCTTGAAAGACAAACATTGATCAGTTTTTAAAACTATAAATTTAAATCAAACTAAAAAAAAAAAAAAAAAGAAAGAAACAATCATAAAATACAGTTTTTAAGTAAGAACAATGGTCCTAAATTACAATAGTGCTTGCCATTAGCCACTAATTTTAAAATATAGCCGTAAAATTTACATTCTCTACACAAGTACTGTATCTTTCCACACGTGAACAACATTAACACCAAACACAGAAATTTTGTTGATTGTCCACACTGAGTCCGCCATTTCTGTTTGTCAATGAACAGTTCCATGTCTAAGCCACAGAAAAAATCTGCTGGAAAAGGGACAAAAAGGTACCAAAATGGAAACATATAAAAGGGAATGAAAGTTGCCATAGATATTTTTATTTATGTTTAATTTTTGGTTCAAGGAATAAGTAGGTGCATCCATTACTCGTTTGATTCTTTTTGTATTGTTGTTTTATTGTTCTGTATCTTGTGATGAAGTTTTTTTTTTTTTTTTTCATAGTCGTCTTGTGTTTCTCTTTTTTTTCACGTAGTTTGTGTTTGTCAGCCAGTGTTGGTGCCCGAGATGATCCAAGCGAGAGTTGGCATTGCACTTGATGGCAGAGCTTTGGGTGGAGGTCAGAGGTCACAGTCCTACTGGAACCACCGGAACGCCGCGCCTGTCGGCAGCATCACCTTCTTAGAGAAAGAAAAAGAGAAATGGGGGAGGGGACAGAAATGGGGTGCATTTAGTAGAGTGTGGTTTGGATAAAAAGAACACAAACTAAAGTACACTTAAATCTTGACATATATTCAAACACATTCAAACTTAGTCTTTTTCACAACAAAAATACTGAAGACTCATCCTGCACTACACAGATCCAATCAAATGCTCTCTAGAACAAGGATGCCCCGCCTCCTAATACTACCTGCAGCCAACTAGCATTTATCAAACTGAGCCTTGCAAGGTATCCAAAACTTTATTACCTGAACAGATAATCCATTTGATAAGAAACAAACTGCACATGTAGGTACTTTTCCCATGACTGTTTTATGAATACTACAAAGTTTGACATAATGCTAATTTCACATACTCTTTTTCACCTAATATATAGTAAGTATAAATATACGCTTCCTGTTTTATGAATACTATGAAATCTGACATGCTGCTTATTTTACATACTGTTTTTCGCTTAATAGAAAGTACTAAAGTATGCATATTTTAATGCAAGTTAAAGGTCACTGAGTACTTTTCATGTACAGTTTTATGAATACTACAAAATCCAAAATACTACTGATTTCACACACTGTTTTTCGATTGCTATATAGTAAGTATACATATTCAGACACAAGTTGTAGGGCACTGATTACTTTTCGTTTACTGTTTTATGAGTACTACGAAGTCCAACATACTACTAATTTCACATACTCTTTTTCACCTAATATATAGTATGTAAGTAAACGTATTTGGACGCAAGTTGTAGGTTACTGAGTACTGTTAGCTTACTGTTTTATGAAAACCATTAAAGGGGTGCTATTATGCTTTTTCGCTTTTTGATGTCACAACGCGGTCCATTAGAATATCATTAAATTAAATCCCGCCGAAATTCGAATTGTTGGGGGGTGGGTGGGGACAAGGTGGGGGATTNATGTAAGTAAACGTATTTGGACGCAAGTTGTAGGTTACTGAGTACTGTTAGCTTACTGTTTTATGAAAACCATTAAAGGGGTGCTATTATGCTTTTTCACTTTTTGATGTCACAACACGGTCCATTAGAATATCATTAAATTAAATCCTGCCGAAATTCGAATTGTTGGGGGGTGGGTGGGGACAAGGTGGGGGATTAGCCTAACTTTAGCGCGGCAGTGCAGAGAGCCACTTCAACGAGCCACAGCGCGGTGGGTGTAAACGCAAGCATTGACTGGAGTGGCCGCTTCAGAGCTGTAACGCGCTGCAGACAAGTACAGTACAGGGGGTCGAAACACATGCTGAAGCTGCGATCTACTACGGTTGCCGTGTCGGAGCTGTAACACACCACAGACGTGTGCAGTGTGTGGTAAGAGATTTATTCATGATACAGTGTAGATAGCTTCACTTATAACTTTTTTAAAATGCATAAACATGCACTAGAACAGGCTAGGCTAATCAGTGATGATGTTTTTTGATAATGTTAGGCTGTTTTTAGTCTTATGCTGGAGCTGGTTTCGGGCAATGAAACTAAGTATGAAAAATAGTAAAATAAATTAGCACAATAATATGTGTCGGCGATCTTGCCGGCTGAAGATGGTACTCAGCACTACTGTAGCGTATTATTTACTCACCCTCCATGCATCCTAGGTGAATATGACTAGCTTCGTTCAGACAAATGCAATCAGAGTCTAATAAAGTCTAATAAAGTGCATCCATTCATAATAAAAAGTGCCTCACACAGCTCCCGGGGGTCTCCTGTAGCGAATTGATGAGTTTTTGTAAGAAAAATATCCATATTTAAAATGTAAGATTCACTATTAATTTAGCTTGTGCTAACTGCTTTGACAAGGGGCGTGGCAGTACTGCAACACCATCTAAGCTGTTCGCCAATCGCAACGCAGTGGGACAGCTAACCAATCATAACGCATTTCCTTTTTTGCGGAAGGCTGGCCTTCATTAAACCCGGAACTAATCGAGCCTTTAGTGCCAGGCTGGGAGAAAGTAATAATTTACATTATTGTAATAATGTAAATTATGTGAAAAATAATGTGTTTTTTGAACCACCAAGCATGAGAGGCTGTTCTAGTACACCCCCAAAACAAAACCAAGACTTTGGAAAAGAGCATAATAGGACCCCTTTAAGTCTAACGTACTACTTGTTTTCATGTACTGTGTTTTGCATACTATATTGTACTAAAGTAAGCATATTTGGACACAGTTTGTAGTTCTTACTGTTTTATGAACACTACAAAGTCCAACATGCTAATTATTTCACATAGTGTTTTTTGCCTACTATATAGTATGGAAGAATGCATATTCAGACACAAGTTTTGGGTCACTGAGTACTTTTTGCTTACTGTTTTATGAATACTATGAAGTTTGACATAATACTAATATTGCATGCCCCTTTTTATTTCACCTAATATATAGTATGGAAGAATGCATATTCGGATGCAAGTTGTAGGTCACTGAGTACTTTTCACTTATGTATACTACGAAGTCCCCCACTACTAATTTCATATACTGTTTTTTGCCAACTATATAGTATGGAAGAATGCTTATTCAGACACAAGTTGTAGGACACTGAGTACTTTTCTCTTACCTTTTTATGAATACTATAAAATTTGACATAATACTAATTTTACATACTCTTTTTCACCTAATATATAGTATGTAAGTATGCATATTCGGACGCAAGTTGTAGGTCACTGA
>JAHKKF010531363.1:0-16263 GCA_019740295.1 Labeo calbasu | reverse complement strand
AGAAGTTCCGACCCAGTTTTTGCAAAGTGAACATGCAAAGAAGATCAAACACCCTTAACAAAAAAGGTAAAACAGCGATATAGGACGACCTTGAAGTTGAGGGAGAAAATACGATCAGAGTTTTTTGACATACCCTATGTCTGTCTTGAGCCAGAATACACAGAGTTCAGGGAGAGCAAGACAAGACGAGCATTTGACATTAAAAAGTATATAAATTGTATTATTTTTATGAAATCAACCGCTAGATAAGACCCTTCTTCCTCGGCTGGGATCATCTGGGATCGTTTGAAGCCGCATTTAAACTGCATTTTGGAAGTTCACACTCAGGCACCACATCAGTCCATTATATGGAGAAAAATCCTTTTTCTCAAAAAGCATAATTTCTTTACCACTAAAGAAAGAAAGACATGAACATCTTGGATGACAAGGGGGTGAGTACATTATCTGTAAATTGTTGTTCTGGATATGGACTTCTCCTTCGTAGTTCCAGCAAACATTCGCAAACACTTGTTATTGTGACATTCATGTGCACTTATGTTGTCTACATAAAATGCATAAAATCATTCCAGCGTGATTTATAGCCAGCATTATGTGCAATGTGGACCAGACTTTACTGATATATAATATAATTCTAGGCTCTGCAAGCCATTTTTATTCCCATTATGTGACATTTTAGCTTCTGTCTGCATCAACAGCCCTACTTTGGTCAGATGAATGGCTTTCATTTTTGGTAGTGTCTGTCTTGTGTGTGTGTTGTTGGGTGCAGATCAGTGTATGTATATAATACCTTATACCATCCGAGCACGAAACAATGTTCATTCCTTTCATTAGTGAAATAGGTTAGTCCCCATGGGAGTGCTTCTCTCTCTACCTCTTTGTCTGTCTCTCTCTTAGCATCTCCCTCTGTTTTTCTCCCTCACACACACATTTCTCACTGGCTTCAGTGCTGAGTGCAAGTCCACAGTACCCTCAGCGCTCTCAGCCTGTTCTCCATTACGTCCCTTTACTCCTGTTACATCACGTTTATCATGAAGATGGATTGTGTCTGAGATTCAACCAAACACAGCACAAGCAATCTGTTGCTCTATGAGTCAGTCCGTATGCAAAATCCTTTCAGAATGCTCATTTCTATTCAGGGCTGCTGTTTTGAAAGAAATAAGATCGTCCGAAAGCCTGAAACCTTTAGTCATTTTTTTTAAATTTAAATAGATCATTCCTAGGGGGTAAAAATGCAACCTATTTGTTTATTGTAATGATATATGGTGAACCTCATTGAAGGGATAGTTCACCCAAATCCATTAGACCTTCGTTCATCTTTGGAACACAAATTAAGATATTTTTGATGAAATCCGAGAGCTACTAGCATGTTCAAAGCCCAGAGAGGTAGTAAGGACATCATTAAAATAGTCCATGTGACATCAGTGTTTCAACCTTAATTTTATGAAGCTACGAGAATCACGAGAGGCACAAAGAAAACAAAAATAATGACTTTATTTAACAATTTCTTCTCTTCTGTGTCAGACTTTGATGTGCATTCATGTGTCAGTTAATGTGTCAGATAACCCAAAAATAAAAATTCTGTTATCATTTATCATTTACACTGCTATATGATGAATATATTTAATTTAGGCTTCTACCACGTATACACATTGATTAAACTATCCCTTTGAGCACTTTATAATAACTTTAGAAGTCGCAAGAAACCCCAACTTTTGATTTTCTTTCCATTTTATCTTGTTTTCTGGTACAAATATCTAAACATTCTTTTATCAAGATACATTTACTTGTGACTTGTTAGTTTTTGCTGAAAAAAAAAATGCTAATAGGGTTAAGAAAAATGATGAGAACCCTAAAAAAAAATATGCTAGTAAATGCATATCAAAATGAGGCCCCCAGGAAATGGCAACATTCAGTTAATGAATCTGGATTGACAACTATCGCTATTTTCTGTTCTCGAGATGCCCGTTAATAACGCCTGAAGCCACGGTAAATGTGAAGTCACGTTCAAAACCCCAGCCAGTTTAATATCCAACCTGATCTCTTGACAAAAACGTACCTTTGGGAACTTTATCGCAAGATGCGAGATACGTACCACCATGTACAGTATGTTTTGCTACATATCCGTTGCGAAATGTCCACTGAGTGGCCCTAAAAGTGTGTTCTTTTTTTTCCCGGAACAGATGAACGTACGTATGGTAAGTGTTGTTTGCCGTTGGTTTTGTACGTGTCACCGCAGTTCTGACTTGAAATGTCTGTTGAGTGGCGCTATAACTCTGATGCTCCGTGATGTTTTAAAATAACGTACTTCCTGCACTACACCTAAACCTTCCTGACAGTATGAACAAAAGCAAATGTGATGTAAAAACGCAATCGCAAGCATGCATTTTAATTTGTTTTTTGATCTCAAATCTTTCAGCTCTTCATCGCAAGTCATGTTTCACATGGGGTTTGTACCCAAGGATTCCACATCCTAAGTACAGTTCCTTGCCGGCTGAGCTATCGCGCAAGCTTGTCACATCTGGAAAGTGAAACATATGGATCTACAATCATAACTGTGTACAAAAACAATTACAAGTTTACGCTGTTTTACTGTCTCTAGTGTTCATTTCTGTTGGAAACTGCAGTGATATGTACTTATTGGTACGTAATTTGCACCTTGCGAAAAAGTTCCCACAGGTATGTTTTTGTTATAAGATCAGGTAGATTTTTTCACAATTCACAAGACATTGTTTAGTAAACTCTCCATTGCCAACGGAGGCTGTAGATTGTTTTGATTGGGTGTAGAGTGGTGTTGTAGTACTTGAGACCATACTCTCGAGTATTTCTTGAGCTTGAGTTCAAGACCATTTTTTGACTCGGTTTGACTCAAACTTGACCCTCTTCAGGTCTTGGTCTTAACTTTGACTCCTACTCAGATCATAGCCTGGACTCAAACTCGAAAGAACTGGTCTTGTCTTTGAGCTTAGTAGAGCACACATTTGGGAAGCACCCAGACAGCAAAATTGATGGGAGCAACAAGTCAGTGAGTGGATCTAAAACCTTTGACAGGCAAGTATCTCTTCACCACAGTTCCTTTCACACGTTACGGGTTTGATCACTGAATATTTCGGTATTGTTGTATATAGTATATAGTGTATAATATGGTGTAGTTGTTGCTCTAAAACAGGACTGACACCAACATTTTGGTAATGTGTGATTATTCTCACTATGTAATTAATCACACACACAAAGGCTAGTCATCGTGACATTCTGTGAAATCACGACCCAGTGTCAGTGTTGTTGAGCTTTCAGTCATTATAATGCTGCCTTTGAGGCCTTAGCGCGTACAGGAAAGACAAATGGCTGTTGAACTCTCACTTTTCTTTCAGTGGAGTGTGCTAGTAGTAAGACCTTTGAGAAAGCCTCATAACTTAAATGTCAGTGTGAGGTGTGTGTACCTTCGGCTAGAGTGAATGAGGCAGTCTGCCGACCAGCGGGAGTCTCTTGGGAGAGAACATTGTGTATTTGAGAGTGTCTGGTATCCGGCACCTGTGTACACTTCCATATTTCCGGAATAGTAGGAGGTTTTAACACTGATGACTTCTAATAAATGGATTTTAGCTACTTAAACAAGGCTTAAATGAGTCATATATTGTTTTTGTGTTTGGATGTTGTCTTGGTCTTTGGAACAAGAGTTTAAAGTTCCAATTAACAGTTTTGTGTAATGAAAGGTATTGTTATTTTGGCTGTTTATTTGTTGAATGTCTATTATTTACTGAACTGAAGGGCTACGCTTAGCATTCATATCTTCCCACCACACGTATCGTGTTATGTTGTTTAGAAAACCCACGTTATGAAAACTGAAAGTTTTGCTTCTGCCTAACTCAAATTGTTAGGATCAGAAATGATCAGGCATTCACACCTTCGACCACCATTGTGTCGACTCCATTGCAGGGGAAGACAATAATGTCTCTGACTGAGCGACTGAGGTGTTCTGTTGCTGGATGCAGTGACGAACATAGCAGTCATCATTTACTTCCGACATCTGAGCCGCTGAAGATGCAGAGGATTAACGTTACTTTCATTTTTGCGCCCGGCGATCTACAAAAATGCGTTTATGTTGGCGCAAACCATTTGTGATCCAGCTTCACCTACAGCAGAAGTAAGTATAAGGTTTTTTATGTGTCTTTGCCAATCGCCTTTCTTACGGCTTGTTAACACACCGAAGAAAGGGGCGGGGTGAGCACAGCTCATTAGCATTTAAAGGAACATGCAACAGAATGCCTTGCTGTAAAAAGGGCTGATTTTGACAAGGTAAAAAGGGTGTTTTTTACACTACCACTGAGAAATTTTAACCAATGCATGTTATAGACTTCTCATTAAGATCCTAAAGAATCATGTCAACTTGTGGGAAATGGGCATCTGATGACCCCTTTAACATTCCACTGATGACTTATTTAGAACAATGCACCTTTAGAACAAAATAAAACAATCATCACAATCAGTTTTTGGATTACTGAGTTAGACATGGCTAAATTAATGATGTTCGGTTCAGTAAGCAAGTCAGATTAATTCAGAATCTGCCCTGAAGGATTTTAACGTGTTTGTGATTCACTAAAAATGACTAAAAGTCACTTTGGGTAGATGAATAAATGTAAATATGTAGAAGAAGTATCTCATAAGAGTCATTAATCAGGAATCAGACTTGGTTGCTCTGTATGCTGATTCACAAAGGACTCACTTTCAGAGTATTTTAGTATGGTGTCTATCCAAATCTGTTTAAATGTATTCATCTTTCTGACATGAGACAGCTCTCCATGTTCCAGCTTAGTCTAAAAGTCTAAAAGTTTTAAAAGTGACTGTAAGTTTTCCTAGTCAGTCAAGATTTTTCTCAAAACATGACGTGGCCATTTCAAATGAGATCCAGTCTAGACGGTGACCGAACCAGTCTTTATCTCATCCGAACACTCAGCAATTACCTCTTCTATCCCCATCAGAGCCCTTCCCCCATCCCTCGCTCGCCATTTGACATCTCTGTTGATTTCTTGACTCACATCGAGAAGTCTGGGGGTAAATGTGCCATGCAGGGTTTTGTCCGAGTACCCTTCAAACAGTTTCTATTTTCAGACAGGAATCCATCTCACACCTTGGCACGAGTCCACAGCTTTTGCCATTTCGTTTAACGAAATCTTTCATTCGTGTTCATTCGTGTACCGAGTCGTTTGTAGGGAGGTTAGCAGCACTGTAGGTAACTCAAAGCCGTGACTGCGTTAGCGCTTGCATAATTCTGAAGGTCAATCTGTCTTGTTTTTCTATTTTTCAGCTTCACTGAGAATCTTTTAACTATCGGCATCAACAATCCGGCTTACATAAGCTATAAAAGTCAAGAAACAGGTTTCTATTTTGGTTTATTAACCAGACAGCTGCTAATTCAGCTGGTCGTGATGGACTGATCTTGTTGAAATGCTCATGCTCTTTGTGTTGGATCAATGTTTTTATCACGACATTTTAACAATCTTTTGATTATTATTAATTATAATCTGATCATGCTTTAGTGGAACGGATGGAGCTAAAGATTGCTCACTGCAGCTCTCTGACTGGTGGAATCAGATGGCTTGCTTAAAGCTGTGTATATATTAAAGTGGAATAGAAGTTTTTCAACAATTTCACACATCTTTAAGCAAATTTCTATAGTTTATAGTTTAAAGACAAGATAAAAATGCATGATATTTGGTGCCGTTCTCATGCATTTATCAATACTAACGTTATTCAAGGGCAGAAGGTGGTATTAGCCACTTGAAGACCTGTAGATCTGCAGCTGAGATTATCTGAACAGATCCACAGGGGTCGCTGACCTATTGCCAGAAGCGCTGTATTATAAAAAGGAAAGAAAGCATTTGCCATGGTGTGCAGGGAATAAGACACATCTATTATCTGCCCCTGTAGTGAACACTCATCAGTGGCTTAGGCTTCATTCTTCTCATTTCCTGACCTTTGACACCCCTTTTACCACAAACAATACAATCTCATCACTCTATCATTGTACTACAGTACTGTACCCCCGTTTCTTTTAGCAGGGTTTTTATCCAGCGTGTTTGTGGCCAATAGAAGAGACAATTAGGGAATGAGTTTCCAAGAAGACCCTTGTGGAGGGCAACCAAAGGCTTCCAATTTTCATCAGCCCAATGGAATTGAGCCAGGATGCTTTTAAGGATCAAGACAGAGCACTTTTAAACACGTACACACAAGGGAACACTGTGAACAGAGAACTAGGTAAACGTGATTCATCTCCTCTGAGAGGCCTGGGTCTACAGGCACACACGATGGATGTGTGAAAGTCACTGAAAAGCTCAACGGTAGTCCAGTCTTCATGAAAATGGGAATTAATTCTCTTAAAATTTGCATTAGCTGCCAAAATGACCTTTTTTAATAAGTCAGTTAAATGCTCAGTGTCGCACAGCTGAGACCCTCTGACGTCAAGTTGAGTTGACGTCAAGTTGAACAGCTGCATTAATGGAAATAATTAGAGCAAACTAATTGTTCAAAATCTGATGGAAGCCCATTTCCGCCACTGAATAAAAAAGCAAAAAAGGTAATTGCAACTTTTTAGCTCATGAAATGACTTTTTTCTCGCAAGAGAATTGCAAGTTTATTACGCAATTCTGACGTCATTTCTCAGAATTGAGTTCATATCCCGCAATTCTGACTTTATAACTTGTAATTGCAAGTTTATATCGTGCAATTCTGAGAAAATAAGTCAGGATTGCCAGTTTATATCTCACAATTCTGACTTAACTTGCAATTGCGAGTTTAAATCTCACAAATCTTGAAAAAAAACCTTAAAAACTCAGAATTGTGAGATGTAAACTCAATTTACATCTCGCAGTTATGAGAAAAAGACAGAATTGTGAGAAAAAAGTCGCATTACCTTAATGTTGAGAGTCGAAATTGATTTTTTTTTTCTTTTACAATTTACGGTAACATTTTAATAAGAACCAGTATTTATGTTGGTGTCAATAATGCAAGAAAAAAACATTAGTATAAGATTAAATCTTAAAACAGATTTTCTCAGTCATTTTTTTTTTTTACATCAAAATCAAAACTGAAAAAGCTACAGCTTATTTTGCAATAAATAAATAAATTTAAAAAGTTGTCTTGTTTCTTAATATTTTCGTGACAACTGGGAACAGTGAAGTACTCAAATTGTCATTGTAGGTGTGTTTAATTTTTATAAAATGCTTTTTTTTTTACTTTGATGTGAAATGTGACTGATGGTTTCATGATATTCAGATCGTGTTGGTTTTGGTGAGGTAACTGTCAACTTGACCAATCCAGGAGACCTGCTTAAACAATATGACCAAACCACCTTTCTCGGGTGTCATGCTAATATGCTCAGGGTTTGAAATGAACACCAGCCAACTTGCCAAATGCGGGTAAAAATCAGCGGTGGTGGGTAACGCTGTGAAATCGCAAGCCAGTTTGGTTGGTTACGTTTAGTAAATTACTGTATGTTCACTCATTAATTTCTTGGTCAAATTCATTTAAAGAAGTTCACTTCCAGAACAAAAATTTACAGATAATTTACTCACCCACTTGTCATCCAAGATGTTCATGTCTTTCATTCTTCAGTCGATAAGAAATCATGTTTCTTGAAGAAAACATTTCAGGAATGTTCTCCATATAGTGGACTTCAATGGTGTCCCCAAGTTTGAACTTCCAAAATGCAGTTTAAATGCAGCTTCAAATGGCTCTAAACGATTCCAGCCGAGGAAGAAGGGTCTTACCTAGCAAAATGATCTGTCATTTTCGAAACAAATTGATAATTTATATACTTTTTAATCTTAAATGCTCGTCTTGTCTCGTCTCTGCAAAGCCCATGTGTAGTATGTGTAATCTGGTGCAATACAGTTAGGGTATGTCGAAAAATTCCCGTCTCATTTTCTCCTTCAACGTCAAAATCGTCCTACATCGCTGTTTTACCTTTTTTTTGTAAAGGGTTTAAGCGTTTGATCTTCTTTGCAAGTTCACTTTGTAAACACTGGGACGGTGCGTATGCAGCGATGTAGAATGATTTTGAAGTTGGGGATTTTCTATAAATTTTTGTTCTGGAAGTGAACCTCTCCTTTAAGCCAGATTTAGTAGCCAAATTGGCTGGTGAGCTAAAAAGTTAAATTCAAACCCTGTCTATGCTAATTATTTTGTTTTACTTTAGTGCTGGTTGGTTATGGCTGATATGATTATATTTGTTGGGGCAACCAAACATGGAAAACAGAGTAACTTTAATATACTGTATTTGTGATTGTTACTTATTCACACTTATTAGTACTTCACATGCCATATTTCAGCTGTCACAAATTATAAAAAGCAATGTTTTTGTAAACCATCCCTTTAGGAAACCGCTGCAGTTGTAATCTGGCGGTTCTTAAGTCTCTTTGTTGAGTCTGAAGACAGACACAGTCTGTCCTGGATCTCTGCCTAATTAAACATTGTTTCTAGTTTAAAATTGACACAGTAGACCAAACAATAGAGACCCCCAATGTGTGATTTCACAGCAGCTGTTCTTATCAGCACTCTCTGTGCAGAGTGTGTACTTTCTACACACTGAGAGTGTCTCAGCGGGTGGATTGAAAGCATTGTTCCTTTTCTTTTTTTTCTTTTTATCACAAAATCTCTGTATCTTGTTAAATTCTGTTAGTAATACAAGCAATGCTGGACAGCCAGACTTTCTTTTGAGATTACTTGTACTGAAAAAACACAGGATTTCGGTGGAATGAATTAGTTGTATTCAGTATATTTGCTTTTGTTGTTCATAGCGTGCAATCTTGCATTAAAGGGATAGTTCACCCCAAAATGAAAACTCTTTTATTAATTTCTCACCCTCATGTCGTTCCAAACCCATAAGACCTTCATTCATTAGAACAAAAGTCAGAGCTTTCTGACCCCGCACAAACAGCAACCCAATTACCATGTTCAAGGCACAGAAAGGTAGTAAGGAAATTGTCAAAATAGTCCATGTTTGGAACGACATGAGGGCGAGTAATTTATGACAGAATTTTCATTTTTGAAACATTCACTGATGCTCCAGAGGAAAACATGATGCATTAAGAGTCGGGGGTGAAAACTTTTTGAATTCGAAAATCAAGGTAAATTGTACAAAATTGTTTTTAGGGAAACATGCAAGTATCTTCTGTTGCTTCCGAAGGGCAGTACTAAATGGACAAAAAATGATATTTTAACAAAATAAGAAAAATCTTCATCCTGTTCAAAAGTTTTCATCCCCTGGCTCTTAATGCATTGTGTAATAGTTGTGTTTGAGTCCCTCAGTTATCCTCAGTGTCAAAAGATGGATCTCAAAATCATACGGTCACTGCTGGAAAGGGTTCAAACATGCAAAAGATGCTGGAAAACTGAAGAATCTGCAGGACCTGGAGGATTTTGGTTCAGAACAAACAAGGGACTCATGAACAACCATCACAAAACAAAAAATAACCACACACAGTATTAAGAACCAAGGGTTCCCAAACTTTTGAAGGGGGTTATTTTAATCATTTCAGCTAGTTTTTGGTCTTGTGGACTATATGAAAACATCATTTATGTAAAATATATTACTCAAGACAGTACTAAATTAAAAAAATGACATGCATTTGATCTTTCTTCTTTAGTTAAAATTATTCATTTTCACAGATTCTGCAAGAGGTTCCCAAACTTTTGCATAAAACTGTACCATCAATTAACAACCTCAGAATTCACAACAGGTCTGTTTTTAATATTTATAAATGATCTTTAATAGTTTTTTCTTAATAACTGTTGCACTCTGTATCTATATCTATAGCACTGACAGAATTATTTGTATCTCTGTATATTTGGATAAAACGTTTTGGATGAAATGGTCTCATGGAATGTCATGGGATGCGGTGTCAAATCTCATTAAAGTGATTTAAATATGCACATGTTGGAATTTGGCATCCAATGATTGACTGAGACCAAAACCAATTTGCAATCACTGACTAATTTTTGGAGCTTAACCAGTCAGCAAGATCCACTGGTCCACATTCACTTTGCATTGTACGAAAATGAGCAGAAAAGTTCTGCTGAACTTCTTTAGTGTTTCATGGAAGAATGAAAGCCATAAATGTTTGGAATGACACGAAGATGAGTAAGTGAAAGAATTAACATTTTTGGAAGAGTTAATTCTGAATAAGCTGGCATGCAAGACTATGGCAGCATAAAATAATGCAAATCCCTTATGAATGTAAGAGAGAGAGAGAGCAGGAAGATGGCATTTTACTTTGGGTTAATGAATGTTTTCCTGCTTCACTCCTTTGTGTGGAGAAAAACACTTTTGCTCGAGTGTCGCTCCCTCGATTAACCTCACATCCATTATGCGGCGTTCAAGTGCTGATGTCATAGACGTCTGTGTTTCTGAGTACATGCTTAATTACGGTATAGAATGACTGTTTATTGTATGTTTTTAACAATAAAGAAGGATTTCAAACATTAATGCACAACTCCTGTTGATTTAGGTTTAATAGCTAAATCGAAAAAATAATTTCGACCCTTGCTCACCTTGATGAAAAGGATATTTGATGCACTGAAAGCCCTGCAAATCATAATAAGAGGCAATTAGTTGTAAGTATGCTTAAAACAAAAAGGAAGCTGATTTAATTGAAAAAGTTGAGATGACATCAGCCAGAAAGAGGTAGCTGAGTTGCAAGGCCACAATGTCATTGGCTGATATGTGGGCGATTTCGTGTTTTTGTGTGAATTATGGCAAACACAGAAGAAGAAAAAATTACATAAAATGCCTCCCAACATTGAAAATGTTGGGCATGGAAAGTGACGAAAATTAAGGTATTATCATAAACTTTATGTGTAATGTTTTTAAGTTTGATGCTTGTTGGAAACAGTGACGTCAAATGACGCATGTTGCTTTCAGAATGTAATCTATCCATAAAAAGTAACTTGGCAACTAGCAAAAAAGGGTATTGAAAAGCACCAGGAAGTTTATATATATGTTTCCTTTGCATTTTGTTATTACAGGTACTACAGCGCTACCATTCTGCAGATGTCGGGAGTACGTGATGACAGGTTGGCCATCTGGCTGGTGACTGTAACAGCGTTCACAAATTTCCTGTTTACTCTACTGGGCGTTTGGTTGGTTGAAAGGGTGGGCAGACGCAAACTTACGTTGGGAAGCATCTTCGGTAAGATTCTTACTTTTTTTTTTTTCAAAAAGTTATTTTGGATAACATTTGGTTGTCATTTTAACATTTTCAGCTCATTAGATAGTACAAACCATGGCTGTCATGTGAAACAATTGTTTTGCGCAACAGATACTATAATGAAATTGTTTCAAATTAAAACATATACAAAGTATTGCAGCAATATGTACAAGGTCCAAAAACTATAGTCCTTGTTACAACTTGCCAAAGTTTCCACTACGTTTTCATTTGAAATGCTATTCCGAACTCTGTATTCATACATATGTGACCCTGGACCACAATAAGGGTCAATTTTTTTAAATTGAGATTAAATTAAAAAACTTGCCCTTTTAGACTTATACTCTATTCATTTATTTATTGGTTGTTTTCTTAAAAAAAACATTAGCTTCTCTGTTCTTTTTGAAAGGCCTCTAACACTAGCTTGCTTTTTCTTTTTATATTCTATCTGTTTTCTTTTTATTTATTATATAATTAAAAAAAAAAAAACCTTTGCTACGTGTACTAGGCTAACTGAGACTTGGCATAGCAATTACATGTTATTGCTCTTTTGTGATTTTGATTGCTTTCATTGTCCTCTTTTGTAAGTCGCTTTGGATAAAAGTGTCTGCTAAATGTCTAAATGTAAATTGACAATAAATAGACTTTCCATTGATGTACGGTTTGCTGGGATTGGACAATATTTGGGTGAGATACAACTTGAAAATCTGGAATCTGAGGGTGCAAAAAGGGTGCACTGAGAAAATCGCCTTTAAAGATGTCCAAATGAAGTTCCTAGCAATGCATATTACTAATCAAAAATTAAGTTTTGATATATTTATGGTATCAAATTTACAAAATATCTTAATGGAACATGATCTTTACTTAATATCCTAAAGATTTTTGCCATAAAAGAAAAATCAATTATTTTGACCCATACAACCCAAAATGGCTATTGCTACGAATATACCCGTGCTACTTATGACTGGTTTTGTGGTCCAGGGTCACATATTATAATGAAATTGTTAAAAAGACGACAACATATTGTACCAGTATCGCCACCTTGGAATTAAAAGGTTCCCTCTGCATTCTGAGCAGTTTTGAGATATTGACCTTCAAAGTTTTTGGGTTCTATAGACTTTTGTACATAGAACCCTTTTTGTTTTCTAAAAAAAGGCCCAAAAATTTACACCGCTTACAAAAGAAACATCACATAATGTAAACAAGTTCACAGAATAAGAATATGTGAATAACTAAATTCTGACAAAAACATCAGATAGAACTTTATAATTCCAAGAGTTACAACTTTGCTGTATTACAACGTGCCCAGGTTTCCACTACATTTCTGTTATTTCAAATGCTATTCTGAACATTTTGAAATATGTATTTTTGATTTATTCTTTCTGTACAGGTACTGTTTTCAGTCTTTGTATCCTGTCTGTTGGCTTCCTCCTGTCAGCCCAGCATTCTCCTCCTGTCACATTACATCTGACGGACCCCACGACACCCAACTCCAGCTGCATAACACATCTGTGAGTATGATTTAATGGGCATGTTTATCTTCTAGAGCTTCTCACGAATGGCAATATAAATAATTCATAAGTACACTATATAGGATATAGTACACTCAGTCACCACATAGTGACAGCTGTCTTGTTATCTGGTGTCTTGTGATTTAGCACGTATCAAAAGTGACTAAAGATACAGTCCCCCAGAGCAGGCATGAGTTTCTAAATGTGCAAGACTTACTCTGTCAGTGAAGTGATGGAGTGTCTTGATCACCATGACTTTTCTGCAAAAGTTGGTTGACCAAAGGAAGTAAATGGGATTCACCCAAAAATGTAAATTCTGTCATCAGAACAAGAAAGTTCTTTGGAAGACATTTTGTAGAGACACAAATCTTGGTGGAATGGATTACTAGTGGAGTATTTGCAGCACGTTTCATACTGTGGATTGACAGTGCTGGGAATAACGGCATTATAAATAAATGGTGTTACTAACAACATTACTTTTTTCAGTAACAAGTAATCAAACAAATTTTTAATCCAAGTAGGCTCACGTTGCATTCTTCTTCTGAGGTAAATTCTGGCTAATTTCTCTCAGCACGTCTTCTTCCAGAAATGAAAAGTAGCCGAGAAGAAGTGAATATTCACGTTTGTTTACAGAGGTGATGTGAGTGTTTACCTACATGTCCGCTAGGGTGACCATACATCCTATTTTCCCTGGACTTGTCCTCTTGTGTCCAGCCAGAATTTCTAAATCGGGATTCAACTTTTGCTTTCTATGGTCGCCATTTATTGTGTGCGTTTTTGTATTTAAGCCTTGAAAATCTGACTGAAGACTGTTTTCTTAATCCCGCTCCTACAAACCTTTTAATATTGGATATAATATTGAACTGGGGGTTTCCAAGTTATTTGACGTATTTGAACATTTTTTAAAAAGTAACGCAATAGTTACTTTCCCTGGTATTTAGTTACTTTTATAATGGTATAGCTCTACTAACTCAATTACACTTTGTGAGAATATTACTTTTTTTTTTAAAACACCCAACACCAGTTGTGGAAAGTTTGAAAATGGTGGTGTGTTCATGTCCAAATATGAAATATATGAGAAGTTCTCAAACGTTTATTGGTGGGCATCACAAGCATTAATGGGCTGCATGCAAAAAATTTGCATATAAGCATATAGCGTGACCAATGTAGTCCAAATTATGGACAAATAGCTATTATGAAATTATTCTTTTAATGAATTACTCAAACAGACTCACAAATCTGGAGTTACCAGTATGAATCAGTCTAAAACAGGGTTTCTCAAATCTTGCACTGCTGAGTTTAGCTCCAACCCTGATCAAACTCACCTACCTGTGAATTTTAATACTCAATTATATAAATACTGAACATAGAATACTGAACACTGAATATAGAAACAAAGTCACCTACATCTTGGATGCCCTGGGGGTAAGCAGATAAATGTCAAATTTTTATTTTTGGGTGAACTATCCCTTTAAGATTGATTAGCATGCTCAGGTGTGTTTGATTAGGGTTAGAGCTAAACTCAAAAAGTGGATCTTGTGGGCCAGATTTAAGTTTTTAACGAATCTTTAACTGAATGAACTCACCAAGTCTTTTAGAACAGTTACTAAATCAGCATATGACTTCACTTACTGAAGTTCCATATCAATGCATATTTTTAATTCAGTAAGCCAATATATTCTGTTTATTTGTCTTTAGTAATAAAACTGATAAGAAGGCTTACCCAGTGTAATAGTAGGACAGGGAGAAAATTTATTTCAAATTCATGTTTCTTGTTTCTAAAAGTGATGAAAAATACCTATTTTATAGCTCTCTAGGTAGGTCCTAGCATGGAACACTTTGATTTGGCTGATTCATACTGGAATAAAGTGAAAATCAAGCCTCTATGGGAGATCCCTGAAAATGAGATGCACATGGATAGCTCAGAGGTTATAGAAACACTGTGGAATTCAATTGATACTTAGGGACCTTATGAATACTATCAGTTTCCACATCATAAGAACCACCTGCCAGTACCATTGACCCCAGGTGGATTTCAGGGGCAGCAACATCTACATCTATCATCTTTGCTGCGGAAATCGAGATTCATCTTAAAATTCTTATCATACAGGAAAAGAATCTATCATGGTCCTAGGCTCCCTAATAGAAGCACCCCAGATCAAATGTCGTAAAGCAGGTGTTTTAAGGTTTTACAGACATAGACAACGCACAAACAGCCCACAAACAGTTTCTTGTTTGGTTAAAAAGTTTCATCAAAAGTGCCAGTTTCAAGAAGGGAGTAGTCCTATATAATTCTTGATATTTTGGGGGGAAATAAAAATTTTACATTAAATTCATTTTTGGAGAGTCATAACGCATGCCATTGTACCATCTAAACTAACTTAGCCTTGTAATGAAAAGGTAAAATCTGATATTTTAAGCAATTTATTGACACATCGTCGTGAGGGTTTGCATGTTCATCTTTGGAGTCATTTCCTGTTTTGTTTTGTTTTTTTTTGTACGTTGGTTGCACCATATTTCTTTACCACATGACTTTATTTTGGTGGACAAAATATTTTTAAATAGCTTTAAAAACAACAACAACAACCAAAAGATTTTAAATAGCAAATCAGTTTTGTCAAAGGAACTGATATTAACATATACAGTGCACAGCATAAATGAGTACACCTCCTCTAAAACGTAACAAATTCAGCAATTACTCTTAACCTAGATGACATGTTAGGGTTCTTTGGAGAGTGTCTCAGAGCTGGCAAAAGCTATGAAAAGACACTTTATCTCACAGAGTACAATGCAGCCTGCAGAAGTGACGTGGATGGTTATTGTCACCACTAGAATTACCTACTGTAGCCAAAGCACAATAAACTCATTTAACCTCTTCCAAGGCCCATATTTACAAAATATAGACTTCTGGGAATCCATACTCTGCTGTCAAGAGACCAAGTCAATAATTTTGAAAAGCATCCAAAATGTTCTAGTGTTGCTAGAGGAGGAGTACAGTGAGAAGTGCCTGGTACCTACAGTGACGTTCAGTGGTAGTAAAGCTTTTATATAGGGATGTATGAATGCTGAAGTTGTCAGGGAGTTGTGTTTTATCAGTGCTGTCATGAATTTACACACCGCTATGTGTTGTAATGCAAAAAAATGAAACTGAAGATGTTACCCTCCCCTCATTCCCTGCATTACTGGGCATTTTTTCAGCATGACAATGAAGATATTAATTCTCCCAAGGTAAAAATCCTTCAGTGGACATGTATTTCACTCAACCTTAACACTCTTGAGCAGCTGTGGGGGATTCTGTAGAGACGAGCTCCACAAAACTCCCCATTAAAGACTGGGGCATTTAAGAAGGTCGTCCTCCAGGAGTTAAACAGGACAGATGGAAAAAATTGTCATGAACTTGTACACTCAGTGCCAAGAAGTGTCAGAGGAGTATACTTAAAGTTCTGCAGGACATACTAAGTACTTGAATATTAAATATTTGGTGAATTAAATATAGGGTGTACTCATTTCTGCAATCCTTCTTTTAAACAAAATTGGCTAATTTACTTATCTTA